>JARYGA010011398.1:0-38194 GCA_030545235.1 Helianthus tuberosus | reverse complement strand
CTTTCGATTAATAGATCAACTGTCAGATCAGTTGATTTTACTGTGTTCTTCAGCATCAAAGCAAAATACTGCCAGTCTTTCTCATCAGGTAGTGAATCAAACAGTTTGTCAACCAATTCTTCCTAAGTATACACAATTCCGTGTCTTGCAAGTTCCATCTTCAAATGACCGAATCTTTCTATCATCTTTGTCGCAAATTCGTTTTTCAAACACCCAAACAGATCAAATTCTTTTCTTAACAATTTCTTTTTGTTTTTAATAATTTCGGCACTACCCACACATTTTATTTTCAGTTTCTCCTATAGATCTCTCGAATCTTTGTACTCGATTAATGAAATAATGTCATCCCTCACAGATTGATGAAGTAAGGCCACACATTTCTGTTCAGAAACAAATCTTTCTACTTCATTCTCTTCTATGTTTTCATAATCCGTTCTTCCCATATCAAAACCATTCTTCATGCTCTTCTAACTTTGATATGCAAAAGCTTTCATCCATTCTTCAAACCTTGTAGCCCATCTATTGTATTCTTCAATTATCATTAGCTTGGGCGGTTTGTTGTAGGTACCATATGCACTATCAACACTCAAAGAATCAGCAATGGTTTTCTTTGCACTCGGATTTGGAGCATTTTCATTTGTGTTACTTGTTGTATCATCTCCTGTGCTTCCCGTGAAAGCAAAAGCGTCACTGAACAGATTCAGAAAATCATCCATCTTCAAGTACCTGAGACAATCAACAAACACTTAGAAATTTTTTTTGGATTTTAAAACAATCTCAAACGAAATGGTTCACGCGGAATGAGTTTCAAACGAAATGAATCTCAAGTAAAATGAACAATCTTCAAACGAAATGACTTCAAGCGGAATGGATTTCACGCGAAATGAGCTTTCACACGAAATGTCGGTTTCAAGCGAAATGGTCTACACACGAAATGCACTTTGGTACGAAATGGATGTCTATTTCGTACGAAATGAAGTTCCAAGGTTGATTTCGTGCGAAATGAGGTTCTCAAGATTGATTTCGTGCGGAATGAACTTCAATAGGTTGATTCTGTGTGAAATGGACTTCTCAAATTTGATTCCGTGCGAAATGATGCTCGACTATTCCGTGCGAAATGATGATGACATCATCCTGTCGGCCACATTTTTGTCCAATTGATCTGGTTTTAGGTTGAATTTTGGTCCAATTCTTTCAAGGATTAGTTAAAACTATGTTTTACGTGATATATGTGAAATTTAAGCTATTTTAACTGTAAAATCTCGTTTAATTTTGAAAAGAATGAGTAGAAGTGAGAAAATCTGATGAAAACAAGCTGAATTGGTATGAACTCTTCGTCCTGAGCTCTGATACCACTTGTTGGATCATCGTATGACCTGAATGAGTCGTTCAGAAGAGTTTTCAATCTATATCAAAGGCGAAATCAATGATATAGACGTGATTACAGCTTGATTCTCCCTAATTATCTTCTTTTATAGATTTCAAAGCTTTTATAGATCAGTTGACAAATCGGCAGCACCTCGGCTCTGAAATCGAAAAGTTACAAATGATGAACCAGGCTCGATTATATATAGAGGTGGCATTTTGTACGAAACCAACAAAACTCATTTCGTGCGAAATAACCCATTTACATGCAAACCCTAATTCTTATCCTGCTGAGCACTGGTTTATCCTATCTAGACATTAGACTCGATAAAGACGAAGTTAACAGACATTTATACACCAACAGTTGATGATTTTTTTTGTCTAAGTTTATGTTTACGTTTGGTGTAAATTCCAGATTTACACTAAGTTTTAGAGAGAAACGGGATGCAAAAACATTTTACGTCGAAATTTCGCTGTAAAAATATTTCAAGTTTGTAAATTTTTTGTTTTTACATACGTTTGAAATATTTTTTACGTACGTTGTCAAATATTAAAAAATTGTGCATGGTGTCCAATGTAAAAAATGCTTCTTTACATTTCCTTAAAAAATGTTTTTTACGCCCTTGATCGCCGGCCCGAGCTCCTCTAGTTGTACTAACGTGTAGGATCGTTTTACCGACCAAATGAGTCAATCAGAGGCAATACACAACTGTTTGAGAGGCGGAAACAAACAAACAGTGTAGAATCAGTGAAGAATTGAGTAGAAACAGAGTATTTCACTTTAAAACAAGCTTCTCATTCAAAATATACGTGATTACACGGTGGAATTTCAGCAGCACTTCGTGACAACACACCTAATTCCGTATCAAATGAGAAACAAGACTTGCCTATTTATAGGCATGTGATTCCGTTTGAAATAGCCACAAATCATTTCAAACGAAATTACTACTTTATTTTCATACGGAATTATCATTTCACAGTTCACACGAAATTACCAAAACATGTTTTCATGCGAAATTAAAATCATGTTTCGTGTGTTCATCTTATTTCGTGTGAAGCTATTTCATGATATTTGTATGTATGATGTCATATGTATGATGTCTTCATTGAGAATGATGACATCATTCTTGTTCAGATCTGCAACGAAACCAAGACTCGATATAAGACGAAGTCAACAGACATATGCACAACGAGTCGTTCAGAGGCGTTCTACTCAATATGAAAGGCGGAAACAGACATATTGAGTGTGATTCAGCAAGATATTCACTAATAACCGTCTTGTTTATTGATTTCGTAACAATTTACAGCACGGAGACACTTCGACAGAGCTTCGCCGTCGGAAAACACCTTTCTGATTCCGTTACAAATGACACGGACCTGGCACCTATATATAGACAAGTTATTCCGCTTGAACATGACTCATGCGGAATTACTTTACAAACGGAATTACACATACAAACGAGATTACATGGTTCAAACGGAATTAGCTAGTTAACTTCTTCAAGCGAAATTACTAACGAAATTAACTTTTTGTCATATTATCTCGATCTTCGACTCTTCGTGCCCTGAGCAATGCAAGACTCGATACAAGACGAAGTCGACAGACGTATGCACCAACAGACTCCCCCTCGGATGTTGACGAGTCTTAAGTGTCGAGTCTTCAACGTCTTCAGTCTTTATCAGTCTGATCGCTCTCTGAAGTATCTGACAGTGTAAGCATCCACAAACTTTATCTCTTTCTCCCAGAATCTCAATCTGACTCTATCTTCTTTTATCAGCATCAACATACTCCCCTTGAACAAATAATCTTTCCTCGGATGTTGATCGCAATCTGTCTTTCACAGGATCAGGATCATGACCTGGCTCTATACTCAGACTCAGAATCCAGGCTAACCTGCAAATCCTTTACCCAAAAGTAAATTTCTCAAATTTTCAACTTGACAAACTTAGAAATTACTACTAGAATTCTTTTAACATTACAACTTTTATTGTGATGGTAGACATGAATATAACAATATTAAACTCTGATGAACCACTTGTAGAATATACATTTTCAAAATCTTTTCTCATTCAAACACAGACTCCCCCTCACTAAATGCTCATCATGTTTAGCACTTGGAATTTTGAAAATCAGCTTTCCAACATCAGTTGTCGAAAATCTTTTTGTATTTTTCAAAAATTTATTCTAAAACACACCGAAAATCTTTTTTTAATTTTTGAATATAAATGAAATGCAGTAAAGAAATATTTACATACAATATTTTTGTGAGTTTGTGTAAGAGGATCATATCAGTTTTTGACCAGTCACAAGTACCGTTGAGCTTAGTTACACATTAAGAATTAAATAGTTCACTTAGATTGTCGATATACTGATCCACTTAAATTTTCACACAAATTTCAACTGATTCAGGATATGAATTAGGTGTATTAAGAACTTAAACTCATTCATGTGTCCCCCCTCTTGAATACACTCCCGTATCCAGATCCCAATATTCAGTCTTACAGGTGAGTATACCACAAATGATATCTGTAAGGGGTTAAATGCGAGACCATGAGAGCTCAGGTCAGAACTTCCGTTCAGCAGAGAGATGATGGCTCATCTTTCGGTGGGTCCCCTTTAGAGGATCTTTTTTTTACAACAGCACATGATTTGCATTTTTCAATGTTTCATCATTTTTTATGCTGAGGGTGGGCTATATTTCAAGAAAGCGTAAAGTATTCTCCGGGGACTAGGCCATTGCTTCCGCAAAATCAGAAGTCTCGGGATAATACCCCAGATATCACTGAGCATAAAGACCTAGTATCTCAGAAAGAGGGATCTTTCAAACGAAATTTCAGGGGTTACCTATATATCCAAGTAGTGTTTCCCACGAAATAAGCAAGTTTGAATTTAAGTTTATATCCCGAAAAAGCTTACTAAGTGTGTAAAAACCTATCGGCATATCATCAGTGAGACCGTTTAATGCTTTTTAATCATTACATTTCTTTAGTATACTGTAACTGTCTACTGATGTACTATCATTTCCTCTTTTTACAATAAAACTCATTTTTGATTTTATCATGTTTTTGACTTTTTCAAATTTTCTAATGTTTTTGGATTTTCTGAAAATTCTTACTCCCCCTAAAATGCAAAATCATTTAAAGAAAAATTTGAAAACAAACTGTACAAGTAAAGTGACAACTGATATCGAATCACTTCAATTCACCATCCACTTGGCATCAACAATCAGAACTCCCCCTTACAACAAACTATTTTCCCATTGATTTCAAAACACTTAAGTTTGTTTTAATCAAATGGTTTTTCTGGAAAATAAGTTTCGTTGATTTTATAAAACCACTTGTAGGTTAGGGGTTCATCACATTGTTCTCCAAAATACCACTTTTAGGAATATGACAATTTTAAAAAATTCAATCACCAAACAACACCTGTAGAAAATCAAGTACAACTTAATGTCCCTGATTTACCACTTGTAAGTCAAAATCACCAGAGTGAATTTCTCAAGAAAGATGCCGATACCTGCTTCACACTTACCAACCTGGAAGCTCCGGTAAGTCAGGATTTTTACTTATGAAATACTGCCATCCAAGCCTGACCAAACTTGGATGTCTCCTTTTCAACTTCACTTGGGTAAAAAGTTGCTTTCTTTGTTTCATAAAATTCCTTTACCCCTTTGGCCTTTCCCTCGACCATTTTCTCAAAAATCTTTTTAACATTTCCATTAAACACTTTCTCAACATCAAATTCTTTCTTCTCAGAATAGAATTGATTTGAGATCTCAACCTTTCCAATTTTTGATTTAAAATTTTCAGCCCTCAATGGTGGAAAATGAACATCATCCATTGGAGGCACTGAGTTTTCTTCTTTAACCTCAACCTGTGGCTCATTTTGTTGATGCGGTTGATGAGCAATATGTTGATATATAGCCTTCCGATAGTAATCATGGCCACCAAACGGATTCTTTGCTCCATTTGCTTCTTGATTTTTACATTCTCGCTTAAAATGTCCTTTCTCCCTGCATCAAAAACAAGTAACTTTAGATTTATCAAAACCTAAAGTAGAGATATTTGCATCTAAGAAATCATTTCTTCCTGTAATCATTTTGAATTTCTCAGCTCTCCTCAGAACACTTGCTAAGCACCACTTTATATCCATAAGCTCCAATTCCTCTGCATTAATTTGGTCATAATCTTCCTTGGTTAACATAGGATTACCAATTTTTCCAGCAATCAATCCTTCATAAGATTCCAAAGCAGTAACCAATAATGCCATATGACTTTTAACAACTTCTTCAGAAAAATTCTGACCATTTTGAAGATGCAATGCAACATTGCACTGAATCATATGTCCATTACCAACATTTGAACTTTGAACACTTTGAGGATTGACATTTGAAAATCCACTAGTGTTGATTGAACTTTGACTGACTGATCCGGATGAATTTCCTGCACTAAAAGCAGTTTGGATCTTTGGACTTGCTTCAACAGTTTGAACATTTCCTTTATAGTACAATTTGATGTCTTGCTGATTGCTCGAGCTGTTCATTCTGGCAAAATTTTGCTGTTCAAGATCCTGTCCCTCAAGCTTTTCAATAAACTGTCCAATTGACAATCTACTAAACTCTCCTGTATTCTTTAAAATCATGAGATATGTACCCCATTCTTTCTGAGGTAAAGCATCAGCTAACTTTTCAACCCATTCTGCTGGAGTTTTAGTAATTTTCAACTGAGACATGGTAACACTTCTTCTACTTTCTGTTGTAACTTCTTTACCAGCTCATCATTCACGAAACTGAAGTCACCAATCTCTTCTAGAGCAATATTTTCAGGAACACGTGGGAAATGTTTGTATCCAGAAGAACCCGGAGTGGTTTGTATCGGTGGTTGTGTGGATGGTGGTGTTTGAAGAATATGAGGTGAAGTGATAATCGGTTGTTCATGTTGTGGTGGTGAAAGATGTGGTGGTGGTGATGATGGTTGTGGTGAAGTAGGTTGTCTTGGTGGTGATTGATGTGGAGATTGATGTGATGATGGTTCAGGTGGTGGTGATGGAGGTTGTGTAGGTTGTTTTATTTTTGGAGTACGTTTAGGCAGCCTAAGAATCAACTTTTGTCTTGCTGCTCTTGGAGATACAACATTTGTTGATGCATTTTTAGTGTCTGTAACTAGTCTTACTTAACGATGTATTTTGTACGGTCTTTTATTGTTTATCAAGTCTGTATTTGATGTCGACCAAGTCGGATATCCTCCTATTCGCTTGTGTCTGACTATTTTGTCTCTATATTGATATGTAATGAAATATGAACAATGCATGTTGCATGTTAAAGGGTAGAATGGTCATTATGTTGTTTATATGTTCTATCTGTTTGCTGTCTGTTTTCAGCAAACAGAACAACAGTTGCAGCCCTCGACGAAACAGGCTGTTTCGTCGAATACATCATGACGAAACAGAACAACAACTCAGTTAGTCTGTTTCGTCGTCTGTTGGGCTGCTTCAAGCCCAATCACTGGCCCATATGATGTTTCGTCGTTCACTTTGTGTTTCGCCGAGACTTGGGCCCAGGGACTATATAAACACCTCCTGCTTTCACTGTGAAAGTAGATGAGAGCATACCCTTAAAGAAACTCTGTCAAAATTCTGTCAAACTGTGTTTGTATCAGTTTGTTGTTGGTTCTCATCCCGTTAATCAAACGATTGTGTTTCATTGATTAATATTGTGTCGTTATTGCTTTATATGTTTGATTTGGCATAGTTACGTGGATTCTGCACACGTAACCGTGTTTGCTATAAACAAGTGATTCGGTTCGTTATCGATCCTCAGATTTCGGGACCTGCAATTGGTATCAGAGCGTATGGCTCTTATCCTTGTTTAAAATCAAACATAGTTCGGTTTTTATCAAGTTTTTGTGGTTGTTTTTCTGAAAAGTGTTTCTTGAAAAATCATATTTTCTGGAAAATTATTCATAAAAACTGTTGGTTTCTTGTTATTTGCTAAAGAGTTTTATCAAAAACCTTGTCAGATTGTTTGTTCATGCTTTAAACCGGTTTTTTATTGAAAGTCTTGTGCATTTTCGTGTTTCGGAAAATTATTAGTGACTGGAAAACTCATTGTTCTTGAGTTTGTTCTTCATATCTTCAAAGTGTTCTTATCATACTTGTGCATTTGATCTATCTATTGCATTAATCAAAGTGTTTATCTAATATAATACATTAGTTGGACTATTGTGTACACTTTGATAATTAGCTTCAGAGAAAAAGGGTGTTGTGTTGAAAAACAGGGTCATCAACTTACCTTGTGTCAGGGAGATATTTTAAATATCTAAACCAGCTGTCTGAGACTCAGTTTCGACGAAACAAGCAAACGACGAAACATAAGCGTTTCGTCAAAAATATCTTCGACGAAACAAATCCTGTTTCGTCATTATCCATTTCGACGAAACAAGTCTGTTTCGTGGAAAGTGTTTCGTCGAGATCAGTTGTTATTTTCCACAGAGGACTTGTAAAAGTATTCTAACTTTGTGTTTTCAAGTGTGTCAACAGGTATTATCATTCTTATATCAAACATGAGCAACAAAGGTCTGTGGGATTGGAGTTCGGACTCAAGACCAAGTGAAAATCAGCCTTCGCTTGCCGATTTAATGAACCAATTGCCTTAAAAACAACAATCAATAAATACAAGTCAATGGGCAATGGTTTCTAATCAAAATCAAAACATTCAAAATCTATTGCTCAGTGAGAGTGAGACGGGAAGCAACAATCGCCCGCCAAAGCTAAATCACATGAACGACTATCAATCTTGGAAGGGTCGTTTTCACACATACATTCAAGGGCAAAACGTTGAACTTTGGACGTGTTTCACTACTGCATGTAACCCGGAACTCGAAGCAGCAGCATCAACTGCCACTGGTATTTCTCATATGCTTGAAGAAGACAAGAAAGCCTATGAATTAGAGAAGAAGGCGTTTGCTTTTCTAACTCAAGCTCTTCATAAAGACATCTATCATCAATTTTCTTATAGCAAGAGCACAAAAGCCTTATGGGATGCATTGGAAACAAGAGGAGAAGGAAATGCAGCTTCTAGAAAAATACGCCATGATCTTTTGAAGAAAGAATTTGAATCATTTCAATCTTTGGAAAATGAAACCCTAAATGATTTGACTTCTCGTTTCTATCATTTGATAAGTGAAATGAGTTCTTATAAGGTTCCTTTATCTCATGTGGAAATGATTGCACGTTTAGCTGATGCTCTATCTCCTATTTGGAGTACATTCATTGAACTTCTAAAGCATACTGGTGCTCTGGATGGGGAAAATGTCACTATCTATGGATTCGTTCAAAAGTTGGAGCACAAGAACGAAGAGGAAAATCGGAAAGCTAAAAGGATTGGAGCTCCTCAAAACACAGAAATTTATTTGCCTGGTTTTGCTCCTTCTGCAAGTTCTAGTTCTGTTCAGCAACCTAAGCTTCAAACGGCGTTTGTTTCCAACACAAACTCATCTCCGTTTCCAACGTTCCCTCAACCTACTCAACCAGAGTTTGATTTAGGTGCTTATCTTTCACAATCGTTATCCAAATCTAAAGCACAACCGCCACCACAACAAGTACATTATACCAACAATCCTCCACCCCAAGACACGAATACTATCAAAGTTGATACTTCGAACCTCTCAAAAGTTAGCATTGAAGTTGCAAAGGAGCATTCGGAACTCATTAATACGATGGTCAGTGCTTACTGCGGTTTGGTTGCAGGTCAAATTGGGAACATCAGTATGACCAACGAAGATTATCAACAAATCGATCGTGATGAAATGGAGTTGATGGATATAAAGTGGGCGTTTGCGAGTGCAGTTAGAAGGGCAAAGGACTTCATGGCTCGAACGGGAAGAAGTTCCTTGGAAAGTAAGCAGGATACGAAGTACGGGTTTGATAAAGAAACCGTTACATGCTTCAATTGTGGCGAGAAGGGTCACTTTAAACGTGAATGCACTCGACCACCCAAGCAAGGCAATCAGAACCCTTTCAGAAATCAGACAGGTACTTCAAATGCCAATCAAGGCAATCTAGACAATCGTGGAAGAGGGATAGTAGCTGTGAACAACACCACCAACCAGAACCAGTCTGGGCCATCAAACAACACTCGTGCATTGGTTGTTCAAACAGATGAAGGGTGTAATTGGTCTTTACAATTAGGGGAATGTGATAATGAAGGAGGAGGAACCGCGTGCTACGCAAAGATCATCAATCACATCAAGCACGTTCGTAGGGAAGAATTTTCTGAAAGTGACAACAGTTCGGGTTATACCGGGAGTTCTGATGAAGAAAGTTCTATTTGGGGTGATGTGAAAGAAGAAGCGATGTCTATTGATGATTTGTTGAATGAAGCAGAGGAGTTGAAGTCTCAGAAATCTGTTCTTATCAAGAAGGCTGGGAAAGCATCTAAAGAAATGGAGAAGTTCTTCTCTGAAGACGGATCTTTTTCTTTTCAAACTGCCTTTATGGCAAATGTTTCAGCCTCATCGAGTCAGGTAACATCTGAAACTCCTAGAATTTGTAATGACTGTGCTTATATGAAACAGGAATGTGAAAGAGTGAAACTTGAATGTGACACAATTCATGGTCACAATCAACATTTGGTTGTTGATATGTCAAAGTGCAAAGAGGCAAACATGGCTTTAACAAGAAATGAAAAGGACTTTAATTCTTTAATTGAAAATTTAAAGAAAAGTGTTTCTGAAACTACCAAAGTTGTTTATCATAAACAAATTAGTATTAACAAGTACATTAATATCGTTGAGGAAACCAAAAAGGAATTAGCCATTGCCAAGTGCGAGCATGATGCAATCAAGCAAAAGTTGGAGAGTTATTCTAACTCCCGATTTGTGCTCGATCACATCATTGACGTTCAACAATTGAAGAAAAACAAGAGTGGTGTTGGGTATAAGAAATGTCCGCCCCCTTTGAGACACAATTATGCTCCACCACCTGATGAAGAGGATATGCCTCGTTTTGAACCCAGTGTGCCTCTTAATTATGAGGAATTTACTACTGTATTAGGGTTCAAACCGGACAATTCCTCGGGAACCTCATCTGTTGAAACAAAAACTTCAACAACAGTGACTCAAAGTCCTCCAATTGTTGAGGATTATGATTCATCTGATGATGAAACAGATGCTAATGACCAGGATGAATCGCTTGACAAGAAAAAGGGAATAGAAATTCCAATTGAGAATCATATTCTTTGTGATCCTCCTATTCCTATTGTGCAACAAGTTGCCAAACAAGTGATTAATCCTGTCAAAAACGACAAGAAACCTGTGTCTACTATTAAGAGTAACAATGTGTTGTATACTTTGGTTGGTGATTCTAAAATCTACTCAGATAATGATTTTCCAATTAAAAATGTCAATCCATCATCGATTGATAACGTTTTTGAAAATAACACAAGTAAGTTTTTGGGAAAGTCGATTCCGGGAGTTATTGTGACTCAATGTGATCCAATTCCTAAAACTGAAATCAAAAAGCAATTTGGAAATCAAAAATTCCCAACAAAGCAACAGCCTTGTGCTCCTAAGGGTAAACAACCATTTCAACGAGCTCAAAGGCCAAATGTTTCTAAATCAAAATTTGAAACAAATGGAGCTCGTTATCAAAAGAAAAGCAATGATGTCAGATTTGTGGCATCTGAGGGTATTGATAAAATTGAGACTTTTGCAAACAAATTAAACACCGATTTTGTACATAAAGTCAAGATTTTAAAGCGTAATAGTCAAAACAATTACACTCAACAAACAAACGGGTGTCAAGAAAAGCCAAGTACCTCAGGTTCTACGGGTTCGACATCTGATCGTCGATCCGATTCTCCTAAAGTTGTTGAGAGGAGAACGTGCTTTAAATGTGGGGAGTTTGGGCACATCATCAAAGATTGTGCAAACACTCCAAAAGAAAAATTTGTTGAGAAGGCACCACCTGAAAAGACTTACCCTCAATGTCGTCCCTTTTCGTTAAAACTTGATAAAAGAACTGTTAAAGAACATGAAACGAAACAACGACATCAAAATGTAAAGAAAATAGAAAAGGCCTTAAAATCTGAGGTCAAATCTGTTCCAAGGGAACCAAGTTCACCTTTAAAACCAGAAGTTTTAAAATCTGTTTACAAAACTCAATCTGGTAAACAAAAACAAACTTGGAAACCTAAGAAGGGTGAAAGTTCAGGGGGAGCTGTTAGTTTGGAAAATCATCAACAAATCGAGATCACTATTCGTGATGCTCAGGGACGACCCAAGACCACTATGGCTTGGGTCCCCGTCCTTAACTAATCATTGGATGATATGTGCAGGGTGTTCCAGGAGGAACTATCAGTAGTCATTGGATTGTTGATAGTGGGGCATCCAGGCACATGACGGGCGACTTACGGCTTCTGTACGATGTGAGAAATATTAGAGAAGGCTATGTCGCATTCGCAGGAGACAAAGGCGGATATATCACCGGAGAAGGAATGATCTCCAATGGAGTGGTATGTTTCGAAAAGATCAATTATGTTCGTCAACTTGATCATAATCTTCTCAGTGTGTCGCAAATCTGTGATAAGAAGTTCACCGTGCATTTTGATGATGCCGGTTGTTATGTGCTTAAACCTGGATTCAAGATTCCTGATGAATGGATTCTATTATCGGCTCCAAGAATTAATGATCTTTATATTCTTGACATGAGCCAAGCTATTACGACATCTGCGCAAGTACAATGTTTTGTCTCAAAAGCCACAGAGAAGGAGTCTATTTCTTGGCACAGAAGAATGGGGCACATTCACTTGAGGAAAATGAACCATTTGGTGAAAAATAATCTTGTGAATGGTGTGCCTGTGAGAAGCTTTCATCTACAAGATATCTGTGTTTCGTGCCAGAAAGGGAAACAAACAAAGAAGTCTCACCCTCTGAAGAAAATCAACACTGTCAGCATGCCTCTCGAACGTCTTCATATGGACCTCTTTGGACCTATGAAACACAAGACAACATTCGGCGATGCTTACTGTCTGGTTGTTACTGATGATTATTCTCGATTTTCTTGGGTAGCTTTTATGGAACACAAGAGTGATACTCCTGGAATCCTCAAGGATCTTCTTACAATGTTGGAAAATCTCTACACGTTGAAAGTTAAGAGGATTCGAAGCGACAATGGAACTGAATTCAAGAACCGTGTGATGGATGAGTTCTGTACTTCTAAAGGCATTCTTCATGAATACAGTTCTCGCTACACTCCACAACAGAACGGTGTCACTGAGAGGAAGAATCGCACGATTATTGAAACTGCAAGAACGATGTTGGTAGAGTCGGAGCTTCCTGTTCAATTCTGGGCAGAAGCTGTGTCGACTGCTTGCTACACTTTGAACCGAGTTCTTACAGTTAAGAGGCATGGCAAAACTTGTTTCGAACTTCTACAGAAAAGGAAACCGGATCTTTCTTTCCTTGAAACCTTTGGCGGTCCATGTACCATGATTGATCCAGATGGAAAGTTTGGCGCAAAAGCTATCGAAGGTTTCTTCCTTGGATATGCAACTCCGAATTTTCGTGTATGGAATCTGACCACCAAAAAGATTGAGCTTTGGAATGAAGTAAGGGTTCAAAGGTACACAAATCCTGTTAGATCTCCGGGTGATCCTTGGATGTTCGATTACGATGGGATATTCGACTCCTTTAATCTGCCCACCTTTGATGAAGAATCTGCAGCTGTTCAAATGTTATTTGATAGTGACAACGCTGCCGGCTCATCATTGGTAAGACCAATTATTGTTAACCCACAAGGTTCTAATTCAGTTAACAATACTGTTCAAAATGAGGTATTTGAAGATGCTACTGACTACAATGAGTCATCGGAAGATGATGAACATCTTGATGCGACTGAAGGCACTTCTGCCCCGGTTGCTCCTGTTCATGGCACTTCTTTAGAAACTCCTCAAGTGCAGAATGTTGATACTGCTGAAGGGAATGAATCCACCTCCACGCTTATTCCCGGTGCGGAGTTGGTTGCTGATTCTAACCTAAACAATTTGGGTATTGATGCTAATGTTCTTGAAAATCCTGAATTGAGGATTCACAATACCCATCCTCAGCAGAACATTATAGGAGATGTCCAAAGCGGTGTGCAGACGCGTAATCAGCTGAGAAATAACCAGAATGCTGGTTTATATTCAGCCATTAGAGAATCTGGTCTTCAAAACGATTGGTCCTTTGCTTGTTATGTTTCACAAGAAGAACCGAGGTCTTGTAAGGATGCTTTAAAAGATAATTCTTGGGTTGAAGCCATGCAGGACGAACTGCAACAATTTCAAAAGCTTGGTGTTTGGAAGCTTGTTGAAAAACCGAAAAATTACAAGAAAATTGGCACACGATGGGTTTATAAATGCAAGAAGGACGACCGTGGAGTGGTTATTCGCAACAAGGCGAGATTGGTTGTTCAGGGTTTTCGCCAGATTGAAGGCATTGACTACAATGAAGTTTATGCACCTGTTGCACGTCTGGAAGCTATTCGGATCTTCTTAGCTTATGCTTCTTTCAAAGGATTCAAAGTTTACCAGATGGACGTCAAAAGTGCTTTTCTTCATGGTATAGTTCAAGAAGAGGTGCACGTCGAACAACCTCCAGGTTTTGTAGATCCTATTCACCCCGATCGGGTTTGGTTGCTCAACAAAGCTCTTTATGGTTTACATCAAGCACCTAGGGCTTGGTACGCAACCTTATCCAACTATCTTCTGGAGAATGGATTTCGACGAGGTCTTATTGATTGCACACTTTTTATCAAGGAACTAGATGGAGATCTTCTGCTGGTGCAGGTATACGTTGATGATATAATATTTGGTTCTACTAATGATTCTTTGTGCAGGCAATTCGAACGTGTTATGCAAGAAAAATTCGAAATGAGCGCAATGGGGGAGATGAATTTCTTCTTGGGCCTACAAGTTCAACAAACAGAGTCTGGGATATTCATCCATCAGACTAAATATGTTGGTGACATCTTGAGCCGATTCCAGATGTCAGATGCAACGCCCATTGGTACCCCACTTCCGCAGAATCACGGGATTACTCCGGATTTGAAGGGTGAAAGCATCAACTCCTCATACTATCGCACCATGATCGGATCTCTCATGTATCTCACCGCGTCGAGGCCTGACATAATGTATCCAACGTGCCTGCTTGCAAGATATCAAGCTAACCCGAAGGCCTCACATCTGTCAGCTGTCAAAAGGATTTTTCGCTATTTGAAGGGATGCCCGGACCTTGGTCTTTGGTACCCTAGGGATGATAGTTTTGAATTAATTGCATACAGTGATTCTGATTTCGGTGGTTGCAAAATTGATGGCAAATCGACAACAGCAGGATGTCAGTTCTTAGGAAATCGCCTGGTCACGTGGCAGTGCAAGAAGCAAACGTGTGTTGCTACATCAACATGTGAAGCAGAATACATTGCTGCCTCAAGTTGTTGCTCCCAAGTTCTTTGGATACAACAACAAATGCGCGACTACGGTTTTGAATTCCTATCTACTCATATTTTTGTTGATAATAATGCTGCCTTACAGATCACTAGAAATCCTGTGCAGCATTCCAAGACTAAACACATCGACATTAAATATCACTTCATTCGTGATTGTTTTGACAAGAGATTAATCGATGTCGTTCATGTCCCAACCGATCACCAACGTGCCGACCTGTTTACAAAAGCCTTTGATAAATCACGTTTTGATTATCTACTTTTGGTCAATGGCATTAAGGTGATACCCGAGTAAACTTCTTTGGCTAATCGTTTTTGTAATTATTTCCTTTAAAAACTTTTAAAAAAAAATTCAAAAAGATTTCCGCTTTCGTACTCTTTTAGCATTTTAGGGGGAGTAAATTCAAGAAAATACAAAAACATTGCAAAATTCAAAAATCCAAAAAGATGTCTTTACCTTCTGTCTTTACGTTTGATAAAATAAAAAAATATATATAGAAAATCAAAAGGAGTTTCTTGGATTAAGGAAAATGATGATATTCACTGGTGTGGTCGGTCAACGTGTTCAAAATGAAAAACAAAATTTGAGAAATGATAAGTATCTCTACTAACGATGTATCGGTAGGCTCACAATCAGACTAAAATGTGCAGGATGATACAAACCTAACAGACTTCACGTCAGGTGGGAACCATTCATTGGCATATGGTCTTGGTACCGAAATTTCGTTTGAGAGATTGCCGAGATCTGAGATATTCGGTCTTTATGCTGCTTATCATCTGGGTATCATGGTTGTATCCCAAACCGTAAAAATAACGGAGACATAGTCTAAGATCTTCCATGATACAATACATACGTGTACATATTGCATTCGACCTCAATAAGTGATCAACAATCACATGTCCAAACAAAATAAGTGATTATATATCACAGATTCTTTGCGGGAGTCAAGTTCGTCTCTCTGCTGTACGGAAGTACTGACCTGTTCACGGACTTGCTCCTGTGCCCTCATGCATCTGAAAATCAAGTTCCTCATCAATAAGTGATTCTATCACATAGGACTTGTTTTCAATCAAATAAGTGAGTCTCTCACATTTTTATACGGTCAAACAGATGATAATCGGTATACTCACCTGTAAGATGAATTCTCGCGCATACCTTGATATGGGAATGTGTCATGAATGGATTCACATCGACAAGTAAGTATAATCCTTACCGCTAATTGTATCTCTTAATTATGATTACGTCTGATCAGTTTGAGTTTATGTGGACAACAATACCGATAATCGAGGTAGTATACTTATCCAGAGCTTTAAACAGAAATCAAAATCATGTTGACTAAGACCGTAAGCTGGTATGATTCCTTATCCTTGAGATTCGCAAAAAGATTACACTTGTACAGTTGCTTACTGTTTTTCACAGTTTATTGCTTTTTCGTTTAGTTTACCGCGCTTTAAATTCGTTTTTAGTGTTATTTGTAAAGTTCGTTTTTTATTAAGCCGAAGTTGTTGCTTGGTGTTTTCTGCCGGAAGCCTGAAACCTACTTCATAAAACATTCTTGAATTTGAAAACTCAATCAAATTGAAAATGTGTTCATTTAGTCAAAATCTCTTCTGTCTGCAAGTCTTTAATGCCTCTGTTGTTGTTGAAAAATTTAATGTCGACGAAACAGAAGTGATGTCGACGAATCAAAAACTGGTCGACGAAACCCACATGGTCAAAGTCAAAAATGTCAACTTAGTCAAACCTGTTTGAGTTAACGACGAAACAGGTCCGTTTCGTCAAGGTTACGACGAAACACATAAGCCCAAAATCCGTTTCGTTATGGGCTAATCCCAGGCCCAAGTCAAGCCCAATTTAGTTCTGTTTCGTCGGGCCCAACCCTGTTTCGTCGAGAAATCCGTTTCGCCGAATGAGTCGGTGTTATAAGTGGTCCCAAGTTCAATTATTTGTTCACTTTTCAAAATAACAACTGTTCATCTTCTCCAAACAACCGATTCGCCATAACCATTCTCGAACCATTTACCCTTATTTTTCATAGAAATCATCCAAAACTCGAAGGTATAAAAATGTTTCGGTTCATATTCCGAACCTTTTGAACCGTTTTGTTTTTGTTCGAAACCCTCGGAAACCCATCTTACTTGTTGTTTTAATGATCTGAACTTGTGCTTGTTGTGATTTTGATCAATAACTGTTAGATTTAGGTTGTTTTACATTGATTGTTGTTTGTTTTTGGGATTGGGTTTCATAGAACAAAACAGGGGTTTTTGATTGATGATGTTTTTGAATGTTTCAAGTGGTTTTTGATCGAAAATCATATATGGGTTGTTATCAGTTAGTTTGGGTATAATCTATTATGTTGAATGTGTCTGTATATGGTTCTGATCTTTGATTAAACCCCATACGGCGAAACAGAAAACCCCCAATTTGACGAATCGCTTAAACCCTAATTCTGGCGAAACAGACGACGAATCAGAAATGGCGAAACAGACACGGCGAATCAAAATAATGACGAATCAGAATCTGTTTCGTCGCACAACTTCTGTTTTGTCGAAGTGTTTCTGTTTCGTCGTCCATGCCTTAGCAGTTTTCTGAGTTTGCTGTTTGTTCACAGAATGTTTGAAATTTCATGTTTAATGATCATTTGATGTTATAATCTGTATATATACATGTATAATACACATGTTATATCAAATATGACTTATGGTGGACATTTTCATGTGTAGATGGCACCGAAGGCACCGAAAGAAGGAAAACGCAAGAAGGCGACAAAGAAGGAAAACAAAACTGAAGAAGAGATTATGTCCGAGAAGCGTCATAATCAAGTTGCATATCTGGATCCTGAAGACAAGCTCGCTGAATTTAAAGATATCACCAAGTGGATCAGGGAGTCACGGATAAATCATGCTGTTACATTCTCGACGCCCGTTTACAAATCACTTATCAAGGCTTTCTGGGATTCTGCAAGCGTCGTACAAGTGGATGGAAAGGATGTTATAAGGGGTCGTGTGAATAATCTGGATGTTGTTGTTTCTCCGGATATATTGAACGAAGTCTTACAATTACAAGATCATCCGGATGCTCCTTATTCAATCCCAATCATGTGTACACGAGGCTGCCTGTTACGGATGAAATGTAAAGGAGACATCTTCGTCAAACAAATCAACAAAGGTGATCTACCCTTACGTTACAAGTTCTTATTACACATTCTTATTCAGTGTCTCAGCAATAGACGTGCTGGATATGATATGGCTGGAGATGATCTCGTTGGTTTCATGGTTGCATTGGTGTTAAACAAACCGTTTAGCATCTCAAAGTATATCTTCAGCAACATGAAAGAAAATATGACGAGGACTGGAAGTAGAACAACCGGGAACAAGTTTTGGATGTATCCGCGGTTTCTTCAAATGATTATGAATGTTCAACATCCGGACCTTCCTAAAGCCGACAATGATCTTCTGAAGATAGAGGCGATGAATTTCAACTCTTTAAGGATAATCAAGAACCTTGCCGCCAAAAGATACAAAGAAAGCGATCCTCCAAGGAAGCTATTTGGCGCACTTGAGAATCCTGATTATGTTGCTCCAGCAAATGATAAATGGCGTTATGATGACAGCCAATCTGACAACGAAGAGTCTGAGTTGGAGAGAAAAAGGATAGAGAAATTTGGTCCTGATCCAGTTGATTCAGATGAGTCCGGGAGTGATAGAGATGATAGTGATGACGAAGGCGATGATGGTGGTGATGCAGGTGCTGTTGGTGCATCTAGCACAGGTGCAGCTGGTGGTACATCAGCTGGTGGTTCATCATCAAGTGGCGATGATGAATCTGATTCTAGCTCTAGTGATCATATAGTCGAGCCTGGATACGAAATGTATCTGGATGAACGTGGAGTGAAAAGATATAGAAAGATTAGAACTGAAGATGATCCAGAATACGTTCCAGAGGATCCTGCAGCTGAAAGAAGAACAAAAAGGAGAGCTGAGAAAGTTGTTGCAACTCAAAAGAAGAAATCAAGAAGATATTTGAGTACTACTACTCGGCAATCTGTGCCTCAAGAGACTTCATCTGTTCCTCAAGAACCTATGCAAGAAACTCCAGTAGTATCGTCAGCCCCGGAAACTCCTGTAGTTACAACAGCTGCTGAAACTCAAACTGTAACTCCTCAGGCCGTTCCTCAAAGAACTATGGCTTCTGCAATCAGAGTAACTACTTCGCAGATTAGTTCTGAGCGTCACAGGATTTTTACAGAATATTCTCAAGACCAAAAGAACAAATACATCTTCACTCAACTTGAAGCAGCTGCTGATCGTGTTCAGAGACAACAGCATTTCATGAATCTCATGAAAGGTGATCAGGTTAAACAACAAGTGGAAATAAACAACTTGAAGTCCACTGTTGCTCAACAGCAGACTGTAATAGAGCGATAACAAGCTGATATTGATTTTCTTAAAGCTGAGAATGCTCGCTTGAAGACTGCTGAAGAAGAAAGAGAAAGAAATAACATTATACTTCAAAAGCGGGTTGATGCTCTGTGGAATTATCATTGTAAACAACAAGAAGTACTGCAGAAAAGGGATGAAGACCCTGAAGATCAAGGGAACCCTGACACTTCTGGTACATCACAGAAGCAGCTAGCCGCTACAACTTCTGAAGTCGTTGCAGTTCAACCCCCAGTAGTTGAATCTTCTCAAGGAACCTCCTCAGGAACAGCTCAACAGGTTGAAGGTACTTATTCTGTTCCAAGCAGTGCTGATATTAATTTACAGGCTATTCATCCAGTCACAGGAGAGTTACTTGAAGAAGGAGAGATTATACAGGATCTTTCTCATGAGCAATTGCTTGCTCTACAAGCTATGAGAGAAGTTGATGATGCTGAGATCGACAAAATGTCAAGTGAGTCTGAGACTGAAAATGTTGAAAATGTTGATGAGATCGTATTTGAAGGAGAAGCAAGCAAACCAACTTATGTTCGAAAAGATGGTACTGAATTCGCTCCATTTGATGAAGATTGGATGAAGGAGAATGCTGATGACATAGATGAACACTTAAGGAAACGTGATGCGTCTGAAAATGCTACAGATGCATTCTCTGAATGGCGAAAACAGTTCCTATCAAAAGTCTCTAAGCCTGTGCCTGAAAGCGTTCAAGTCGACTACTTGCAGTTTGAAAAGGCGAAGCCAAGTGGAAAAATTCTATGCTGGATGTTTGTTAAGGATATTCACTGTGTAGCCGTCAAACGTGAATACGGTATCCAGTACTTCAATTCATTGCTGAGCATTTTATCGTTGCCATTTTATGATGTTGCAGCGTTGATGAAGCTTGAGCTTGTTAATCGTTCAAACTTCGACGGCGCTACTTTATTTGAGTGACTGATAAAAGTAAACAAGAAGTCAGGCTGGAAGGATGAATCATACAAGCCACAGTTCCCCATATATCAACAGATAAAGTTTACGCTTGATCCTGCAACGAATACGGAGCGCTACAAGCTTGTATATCAGCCACCGCGAGTCGTAGATAAAATCCCATTAATGCCGATGCAATAGGATTTTCTCGAAGGTATGGCATTATGGTGCTACGACTCCGACACTCATGAAGCCGTTATTGTGTTTAGAGATGGTCGTGCAAATTACCGGATGTTGGATCCGATGTGGATTCTCAACATGTCCGAGGGTGATATAAACAGATTATATCGTCACGATATTTTCTATGAAGATCAGGATGCACGTCAAGCTTTGAAATTTCAGCGCGTAGCGTGTTTTTGCTACTACCGGGGAATTCATTCGGGCAGTTCGTGGTCCGAAAAACACTGAGATGGAAGATTAGAAGACCGAAGACGAGTAACAGACAAGGGGGAGTTTGTTGATGCATTTTTAGTGTCTGTAACTAGTCTTACTTAATGATGTATTTTGTACGGTCTTTTATTGTTTATCAAGTCTGTATTTGATGTCGACCAAGTCGGATATCCTCCTATTCGCTTGTGTCTGACTATTTTGTCTCTATATTGATATGTAATGAAATATGAACAATGCATGTTGCATGTTAAAGGGTAGAATGGTCATTATGTTGTTTATATGTTCAATCTGTTTGCTGTCTGTTTTCAGCAAACAGAACAACAGTTGCAGCCCTCGACGAAACAGCCTGTTTCGTCGAATACATCATGACGAAACAGAACAACAACTCAGTTAGTTTGTTACGTCGACAGTCATGACGAAACACATCTGTTTCATCGTCTGTTGGGCTGCTTCAAGCCCAATCACTGGACCATATGCTGTTTCGCCGTTCACTTTGTGTTTCGCCGAGACTTGGGCCCAGGGACTATATAAACACCTCCTGCTTTCACTGTGAAAGTAGATGAGAGCATACCCTTAAAGAAACTCTGTCAAAATTCTGTCAAACTGTGTTTGTATCAGTTTGTTGTTGGTTCTCATCCCGTTAATCAATCGATTGTGTTTCATTGATTAATACTGTGTCGTTATTGCTTTATATGTTTGATTTGGCATAGTTACGTGGATTCCGCTCACGTAACCGTGTTTGCTATAAACAAGTGATTCGGTTCGTTATCGATCCTCAGATTTCGGGACCTACAACATTCTTCCTTGTATCTTTGAAATTTTCAAGAATTTTAAACTCTGGTTGAGTTCTTCAGTCAAGAAAATAGGGATGAACTGAGAAGAAAACTTGCTGAAATTTTGAAAGATAAGAACTTTGATGGTACTATGAAAGATCCACAGCGCGAAGAACGTAAGAAGTGGTTCAGGAAGAGTAATGAAAGAAAGTTCAAACGTCCTTTGAAGTTTTACAAGAGAGATAGAGATGTTTCGCTTGGTGATATCATCAGTTGGGGATTCTTACCACAGGTGAATGCTTATGCAATTAGAAGAGAATATGGTGTGCAATACTTTGAACGTCTTTATGATATTATGTCCCTACCCTGGTGGGATGTAGAAGAGTTATCAAAGGTTAGAACATTGAATTATCCAATCAGAAAGAACGATGTGCCTATGTGGGGTTTAATAAAGTATGAATCGTTGAAAAACTTCAAGCACTGGAAGCCTCATTACCCGAAGAAAGTTAAAAGGGTAGATCCAGTGACTGGAGTTGAAGAGATGATTTTACATGTGAAGAAGCCTAGAGTGATCAAGAATATCCCTGTGCCAAAAATGGAACAAGAGTTTTATAAAGGTTTTATATTTTGGGTTTACAGCTGTTTGTCGACTGAAGCTGTAATCACTTACAATGCTAAAAATGAAGTTAGAGAAATCTTTGTGTATGATCCTCTATGGCTGGTAAACTGTTCTGCGAAAGACATAGAATGTTTGTTTGTGAACAAGATATGGTTTAAAGTTAAAGATAGAGAACAAGCGATGCAATTCCAGAAAGTTGTATCCATTTGCTTTCAAAAGGGTATCAATGCTGACAACAAATGGAATTCTAAGTGGCGAAAGATTGAAGAAGAAGAGAAGTTAAAGGCTGAGAAAGAACGGAAAGCTCGTGAAGATAAAGATAACATGCTGAGGCATACAGTGATTCAAAGAATGGCCGCTGAGGAAAAGAAGAAGGTTGAAGAGAACGAGAAGCTTAGGAAGCTGCTGTTGAAAAAGCCTAAGCCGAGGGAAGAGAAATTCAAGTCGCTATGAAGAAAGAGATGAAGACCAGACTGAAGACTCCGGCAATATCCAAGGGGGAGTTTGTTGGTGCACGATGTCTATAGCCTATGTCTTAAGTCTAGGTCATAATGTATAGGGGTCAAAAGTGTCAAATATGTATAGTTAGGGTGTTTAATGTAATTCCGCTTGAAATGGTTCTGCCTAATTCCGCACGGAATTACATTATGTAATTCCGTTTGAACAGTCATGTGTGTCTTTCAAGCGGAATTAGTTGGCTATATATATGTGATGTTGTCTTCTTATTTGATACAGAATTAAGTAGAGTGTCACAAAGTGCTGCTGAATTTCTGCCATGTAATCAAGTTTAATTTGAATGAGAAGATAGTTTTAAAGTGAAATAACTCTGTTTCTACTCAATTCTTACTGATTCTAAGCTGTTTATTTGATTCCGCCTCTCAAACAGTTGTGTATTGCCTCTGATTGACTCATTTGGTCGGTAAAACGATCCCACATAACGTGTGTAAAAAATGTTTATTATTACAAATGTTTGTAAAATGTTTTTATCTACGGGTGTCGAATGTAATTTTTTTACGTACAGCGGAGAACATAAACACTCTTTTTTACATACCGTTAAAAACTGATTTCACGTTTGTTAACTTTTAGTTTTTACAACCGGGTAAAACTTTTTAAACTTTTTTACATATGCTTACATGTATTTTTTTACATAGATGGTTTTTTTGACATGTATGTAATTTTTTTGACATTCGACACCATACGTAAAATTGTTTTTGACATGTATGGTGGTGGATGATGGTGTTGTAGTAGTGGTGGAGTGTTGGTAAGTGAGAGAGAAGTGGTTTGCTAAGGGATTGTTTGGAATGAAACCAAGCACCCCTATTTATAGCTGAAAATAGAACATCCACCACGGCCCGTGCCCGCCTGGCACGGCCCCGTGGCCTTCAGTATCTCTTCTCTTCATTAACTAGAGTGTCAGACCTCGTACTAACATGGCCCTGTGTGTCAACGGCACGGCATGTAGCCAATGTACTTACTGTACTATCTCATATTCTGTAAATCTTAGAGTTGCTCTGTGTTGCCTTAGCACGGCCCCATTTTGAGCTTTGGATTTATCTTTTGTTGTTGTCTTTTACTTCTGCAGAGAATTCTCACTCGGCACGGCCCCGTGCCAAAGCTTCTGATTTTTTTATTTCCTAGGTTTGGATGTGGACGGTGGTTTGGCGAGTTGTGTCAATCCTCCTTCATTGTATTTTATGTTGGTTTTTGTTGATATTTTGATCCTTTTGAGCATTTAAGCTCTTTTGACCCGGTTAATTAAAAATGAACAAATAAACAGGCTTTTTCCAACATTAGTACTGAAAAAGTATTGATTTTAGCCGTATTTGATATAATTTATATGTTGTATTTTAAGCACATCAAATACCCCCCACACTTGAATCTTTGCTTGTCCTCAAGTAAAACTCTTTATCGTGGCTTACACACCCAAATGAAATGGGTAGAGAGAAGGTTTTGGACTTATCTTTAGAGTGTTTGGAATCCAAGTTCTAATTTTATTTTGTTTTTATTTTGTTTACAATCTTATTCGTCATGATTTATTTACAAAACAATTTTAGAAAAATTATTTATTTTTGGGCATAGCATGCCTTTATAAAATTCTTTTTAATTATATACAAGTTTTACACACCTCAAAAGTTAATCACTCAACACTTGGCCGAAAATGTATAAGTGAAGACGCTCGTATCCAATTTGGAACTTACTCCTACTATAGGCTTGACAAGCAATCAAACCTTCTCCTTTTTGATGTTTTAATCCTTGTAAGTATCGAGAGGTCTTTTTTAAAAGGGTAGGTTGTGGTTTGGGTAGTTGTGTGTTTATTGAAAGTGGCTAAAATTGTAAAATATCGGCTTTTTCTTTTGAAAATTTTATTTGTTTATGACTTAGTTAAAAGCTACATACCTATGAGCAATAATTTTTTTGCTTATTTATTTCAAGTCACTATATATATATATATATATACTATATATAATATACATATTGGAAGGGCAACTTAAGTCATTTGCCACTTCCCTTAAAATTGATTTAATGCATGATGTACAAACTCATTATGCACATTACTACATAAAGGCTTTCAAAAATTTGGGTGGTCAAATCTTTGGATTCAATTTTTGAATAGCCCGCTCATCTTAAAGGGGTATGGTCCCGAAAAGCCGTGCAGACCAATCAGGTCGCACGCTGAACCATACTCCTTATTTCACAATTTGATTATTCTGCAGACCCCGCGCAATACTTAGTCAACACATAAGCCACGCGCGCGAGCTAAGCAGGATATAACATCAGATTTCACACTTAGCATCCTGAACAAGAGCCCTTAGCCCCTGAACCTTGCGCTGACTACTTGGACACACACCAAACGTCGCGTAAGGACAGCGGTGCGGAGCCATTGAAGGAAGCATAAAAGGTACAAGTGGTAGAAGATTGAGCCAATCAGCGTCCAGCAGACTGTGCCTTATCGTGCTCCACAATCAACGATCATGCAGGAGACAGAAAGTACACAAGGACGCCTATGTGGCACCAATCAGGAGGCGGCGACAACTGCCCCATGATCTCCACTCACCTGTTGATGTCAGAAGGACAGCAGGGTCGACAACCCGGAAACGTGGCTCCAATCAAGGTGCGCCAGCACCGAAGATCTTCTAGAAGCCGCTAACGGTCGACACCTGAGAGACAAAGAGGATATTCCTTATTGTCGCCTTCCGGCCCAAGGCCCATCAGCCCATCTCCTCTTACACCACTATGGCTATAAATAGAGATCTTCATACACAGGTTAAACATGATGCTTTCTAGTCTCTCACTGTTAACACACACTTAATTTCCTCAAAGCAGTTACTTATTCTCACACCGGAGGGTGGTTAAGAGGGAAACCCCCATATTCCCCTCAAAACAAGCTTAACGATGTTTGTGTTTTGCAGGAAGGATCTCACATAGCACAGAAAGGATTAAAAAGATTAACCCTCATGTTTGAGACATAAACCCAACTAATAAACCTGAAATTAGTTTTGTGTTTCTTCATTGGCGCCCACCGATTTTTTACAATCACTTCATCTTCTTTTTTCTGAGTTTTTTCCATTCTCTCGATCATGGCTGGTCAGCGGAGTCCAATGTTTCTGTCACACCCCCCAAAAATCCACATGCGGAGTATCACTGCTTGGAGGCGTGACTGACCAGGATCCAGCCACCAATCATATTGAACAAGCATGTAAGTAATTATAAAAACCCAACCAATACAATTGGTGTCCAAATAAAACATAGTTTAGGTTGCAAGCGGAAGCATAACGATTAAAACCAAAACAAAATCTAAGTTCAATTGTTTTCAATGTTTAACATGGCACACACTTGTCCATGTCCCAAAACGACTCTTCCCCATGCAAGCTCCAGCTAAGTACCTATTGACCTGCAAAGCATGTAGTAACGAGTCAACAACAAAGTTGAGCGAGTTCACAGTTGGGTGTTTGTTTTAAGTTGTTCCAAAAACATAGTTTCCTTTAACTGGCATCCTTGTCGTGGGGGTTACCCCATAGTTGAAAACGTGTTTAGTTTAATCCCGTTTACTCTGGCAATCCAGCCGTGGGGGCTACCCCATGTTTAATTATCTGGCTCTCCGACCGTGGGGGCTACCCCATGTATATACTACTAGACTCATTATCATATCGACTGCTGACTGTAGTCATGTTTATGTGCCCTGAATTGTCAACGTCTATCATCATTGACGTGCCCAGATCCATTAGTTCACGCCCGTCCTCTGCGGCACGGTGTGAGGCTTGTCAGACCTAAATAGCGCTATCTAACTAATGACCCGCTCGCCATTGGCCCAGCGATTAAGTCGATATAAAAAGGAGGGACTTCGTGATAGAGTTTTGGTCTAGTGAAGTTTAACTGTCCATGAGGACAAGGAATTATATTCCTGAACCCGTACTGTCCTACCCAAGAAAGGACGAGGAAATCCATATTCCTTACCCCATTCCCAACCCCTGGGAATCCCATGCTTTGTAGAAAGTGTGAACGCACCTTAGGTTAGCTCGGCAGATAAACGAAAGATAAATCGAGCTGCTAGAGGTCAACCACGTCCTAACATGGTTACCGTACAAGTCAGGTCTAGGTTCAAGAAATGCACGTATGTTTACACGTAAGCTAACAGGTCACGCACACGTATTGATCATGGCAAACACATAATATCACATTTCAACAGTCATATCATATCCGAACTTGTGTAATCAAAAGATTGGGCTCGCACAAGTCTAACAGCCTTGTGCGATTCACTCATAGAAGCCCAAAGATACCCGGCCCAATAACACAATCAATCCAACAATGCAAACGGCCCAAACAAGTAAACAAGAGTCTTGTGCGATCCGGATGGACTTGTGCGATCCGGGTGGCTTGTGCGGCTGTGTTTTGGGCTTAATCGGCCCAACAGCATAAGTGAAGTCCAACTATTGTGTGTGGCCCAAGCCTTGTGCGATCATGCATATCCCGATTGTACTTAGTGTATTAACAGTTGCACTATTCTTGTGCGACAGTCTTGTGCAACCAGAACTTGTTCGATTGGATCAGATCTTGTGCGATTCTGATCTTGTGCGACTGACAAGTTTGTGTGATTGCACTTGTGCGACTGATGTTGTACGATTGGTCATCTTGTGCTATTTGTTTTAATATCCAAAAATTATGGCAATCAGTTATATGGTTTCTATTTATGAAATCTATCAATTAACAACACTAACAGTTTCAATCGTGCCTAACTCGATCAAATCAAGCAATTATCATCTAATTCATAAGAACCCTAATCATATTCAAAGTATAAACAATAACTTAATCAATTCATCGATTCCAATTCATCATACAACACCTCATGTTCGATCATATAATGGGTCTGATTACACGAACATACAGCCAAATTAACAAGCATTCGGTTCTAGATCAATAATATGCAAACCCGATTAATATGAACATTATCAAATACAGGTATGTGAGCCGATTTCATGAGCACTAAGATTAACAGTTTATATCATGTTCAATCATAAGATATCACTAAATCATCGGTAATACACTTAGATCACAACATCATCAAGAATCACAAACACTAACCGATTAAAGGTAAACAAGGATGATCCGAACAAGAAAGCTTCAAGGGATGGGGGCTTCGGCTATGGGGATTGCCGTCGAACAAGAGAGAGAGAAGTAGAGAACTAGGGTTTTGTGTATGTGTTGTGTTTTGCAAGTTATGAGGAGTATACCCTTTCTCCTAAGTGTCAAGCGTATAAAACCAAGTGGGCCGAACCCATCACGACTGCCCTTGATCCGAATACAAGGAATATGGCCCAAATGGGCTTGTGCGATTGGGTTAAGTTGTACGATTCGAGTCATCTATATATATATACATTCGTTACACAGAATCACATATTACAAACATAACATTCAATTAAACCACAAGTTCAGATAATCAAAGTACAATGAGAGGTTTGAAATACGAGTTGTCACATTATCCCCAAGTTGAAAGAAATTTCGTCCCGAAATTTGGTACGTACTCACTGAGGAAGCTGGTTAAGTTGCATGGTTTTCCTGGTTTTCCTGGGGTGTCACATCCTCCCCCCGTTGATCTGGAATTTCGTCCCGAAATTCCGTGGTAGCTTCAGCCTCAGTAGTGGTTGTACTGTTTGCAAACAGTTGGGGATACTTTTGTTTCATTTGATCTTCGCGTTCCCAGGTGAACTCTGGGCCACGACGGGAGTTCCAACGAACTCGAACGAGAGGAATTCTAGTGCGCTTGAGGACCTTAACATCCCGGTCCGTGATTTCAACTGGTTCCTCGACGAATCGCAACTGATCGTCAATAGTGAGCTCCTTCAAAGGAACTATGAGGGTCTCATCTGACAGACACTTCTTCAGATTCGACACGTGGAAAACGTACTCCACTGAGTTCTGCTGGTAGGTTCAGTTTGTAGGCCACTTTGCCTATTTTCTCTATGATTTCAAATGGTCCAACATATCGTGGGTTAAGTTTGCCTCGTTTTCCAAAACGAACAACACCCTTCCAGGGTGAGACTTTGAGTAGCACTCGATCCCCAACCTGGAACTCGAGTGGTTTCCTGCCCTTATCGGCGTAGCTTTTCTGACGGACACGAGCTGCCGCCATTCGTTGTCGTATCTGAGCAATCCTTTCTGTTGTGTCTACCACAAGTTCTGGGCCAGTGATCTAACTATCCCCCACCTCTGCCCAACAAAGAGGTGATCGGCATTTACGCCCGTACAATGCCTCAAATGGAGCGGCCCGAATGCTGGTGTGGTAACTGTTGTTATACGATAACTCCACTAACGGGAGATGCTTTTCCCAGCCGTTACCAAAGTCGATTACACATGCCCTAAGCATGTCTTCAAGGGTCTGGATGGTGCGTTCAGACTGCCCATCCGTTTGCGGGTGATAAGCTGTGCTCATATCTAGACGTGAGCCAAAGGACTTGTGCATTGCTTGCCACAGTTCAGAAGTAAAACGTGCATCACGATCAGAGATAATAGAGGTGGGCACCCGGTGCCTCGAAACAACTTCCTTAAGATAAACGTCTGCTAGAGTGGAGAACTTGTCCGTTTCCTTGATAGCCAAGAAGTGTGCAGACTTTGTGAGTCGATCCACGATAACCCATATAGTATCATTTCCACGTTGAGACCTAGGCAGGCCAGTAACAAAATCCATGGAAATTTTCTCCCATTTCCATTATGGTATTTCTGGTTGTTGAAGTAGGCCCGATGGTTTCTGATATTCAGTCTTGACTCTCGCACAAGTCAAACACTTGCTAACGTAAGTTGCTATGTGGGCCTTCATGCTAGGCCACCAGTATGTGGTTCTGAGGTCGTGGTACATTTTATCCGAACCAGGATGTACTGAGTAACGAGACTTGTGTGCTTCATCCATCACAAGCTCTCGTAGGTTGCCATAGAGTGGGACCCAAATGTCCTGTTACGTAGTAAGCACCGTCTTCCTTTTGTTCCAACCGTTGCCTTGAGCCGCGTAGGGCTTCAGCCCTGACGTTTTCTGGTTTCAATGCTTCTACCTGAGCATCTCGTATCTGGGAAGGAAGACTAGATTGAATGGTGAGTTGTAATGCTCGCACGCGCTTAGGCGTAGTGTCCTTTCGACTGAGGGCGTCAGCCACAACATTGGCTTTGCCTGGATGGTACTTGATTGCGCATTCGTAATCATTCAAAAGCTCAACCCATCGACGTTGATGCATGTTTAACTCCTTCTGTTTGAAGATATGCTCGAGACTCCTGTGATCGGTGTAAATGGTGCACCTGGTACCGTACAGGTAATGTCTCCATATCTTGAGTGCGAAAACTACAGCTCCCAGCTCCAAATCATGTATAGTGTAGTTCTGTTCGTGAATCTTAAGTTGACGTGACGCATAAGAAATGACCTTGTCATGTTGCATCAACACACATCCAAGTCCCTGAATGGATGCGTCGCAATACACAACAAAATCGTCTGTGCCTTCAGGCAATGAGAGGATAGGGGCGCTACAAAGTCTATCCTTTAAATGTTGAAATGCAGTTTCCTGTGCATCACCCCAACGATAGGTGACACCTTTCTGAGTTAGTGAGGTGAGAGGTTGCGCAATCTTGGAGAAATCCTTGATAAACCTTCTGTAATAGCCCGCCAAACCCAAGAATTGGCGAATTTCTGTTGGTGTTCTGGGTGCAGGCAGTCCTTGATCGAGTCTACCTTGGATAGATCAACATGAATCCCATCCTTGTTTACCACGTGGCCTAGGAAATGGACTTCACGAAGCCAGAAGTCGCATTTCGAGAACTTTGTATAAAGCTGTTCTGTTCGAAGGAGTTCCAAAATAAGTCGTAAATGCTGCTCGTGTTCCTCCTGACTCTTAGAATAGATCAGGATGTCGTTGATGAAAACTATAACGAACTTATCCAGGTAGGGTTTGCACACCCTGTTCATAAGGTCCATGAAAACTGCTGGTGCGTTTGTCAGCCCGAAAGGCATGACCAAAAACTCGTAGTGTCCATAACGAGTTCTAAAGGCTGTTTTGGAGACGTCCTCTTCTCGGACTCTCAGCTGGTGATATCCCGATCTCAGATCAATCTTCGAGTAGTAGCTCGACCCTTGCAGCTGGTCGAACAGGCCATCAATGAGTGGAAGAGGATAACGATTCTTTACCGTCACCTTGTTGAGCTCGCGATAGTCGATACACATTCTGAAAGTACCGTCTTTTTTCTTTACAAATAGCACTGGAGCTCCCCATGGCGAAGAGCTAGGACGAATAAAACCCTTATTCAAAAGCTCTTGTAGTTGCGTGGACAGTTCTTCCAATTCTGATGGAGCTAGGCGATAAGGTGCACGAGCTATAGGTGCTGCTCCAGGAGCCAGCTCGATTTGAAACTCGACTTGACGATGAGGCGGAAGGCCAGGTAATTCCTCAGGGAATACCTCAGGGAAGTCACGTACGATGGGAAAATCTTCTATCTTCTTCTCTTTCTTCGATGTGTCCATAACGAGAGCCAAAATAGCAGTGTGGCCCTTTCGTAAACACTTCTGGGCCTTAAGGAAAGAGATGATGCTCACAACAACACCACTCTTGTCGCCACGAATCATGAGAGGTTCATCACCTGAACGAGGAATACGGACAATCTTTTCGTTGCAAAGAATCTCTGCTTGGTGTTGGGATAACCAATCCATCCCAATGACAACGTCGAAACTACCCAAAACGATAGGAATGAGGTCGATAGAGAAAGTCTGATTAGCTAGAACAAGATTACAACCCTTGACTACGTGTGTGGCCTCTAAATTCTTACCATTAGCTAGCTCTACAGTGTGCTTGGTGTTCAAAAGTATTGGGGTACGCTTAAGCATTCGACTAACTTTTAGGGATACGTAGCTAGTATCGGCACCCGAATCAAATAAGACAGTAACATAAAAGTCATCCAGTAGGAACTTACCCGTCACAATATTGGGATCATTCCTCGCTTCACCTTGGCCAATAACGAACACACGACCCCTTGCACCATTGTCGTTGCTACCCCCGTTGTTTCCATTCCCCTGGTTGTTATTATTGTTGTTGTTGTTCTGGTTCTGGTTCAGTTGGGGACAATCTCTTTTGAAGTGGCCTTCAGCTCCACACTGAAAGCACCCTTTGTTGATCCCTTGCTGCTGCTGCTGCTGGCGTTGATTCTGTGGGGCTTGTTGTTGCTGATGATTCTGGTTTGCGGGGTATAAACTTCTGCAATCCTTTGCGGCATGGCCTGGCTTGTTGCACCGATGACAGTTACTCCTGGTGCATGGCCCACTGTGGTGTAGGTTGCAGCGATTGCATTTGGGATGATTTCCCCTGTACCCACCTTGACTTTGACCACCAGACGATTGCTGACTAGGGCTCTTGTAATCGTCATTCCTCCTCTGCTGTGACTGGGACTGAACAGAATTGAACCTTTGCTTTAGGTTCCATCCCATTTATGCTTGTTGTCGCTGGGAGTATCAGAAGTAGTAGCACTAATGCGCTTTGGTAACCTGTTCTGCTCCACCGCCTGATCTGTGAGACGATGAGCCAACTTGATGATCTGTTGAATGGTGCCAAGGTTTGCTGAGGTCACGTGACTTTGAATCTCCGGCACTAAACCCTTAAGATACAGTTCGATACGTTTGATGGGAGGGTCTACCATAGTTGGACACAGAGTAGCCAACTCGTTTGATCTTTTCGTGTACGCTTCAATTTCTGATCCCGTCATCTTCAAGTTGTAAAACTCTACCTCCAGCTTATGGATGTCATCATGGCTACAATATTCTTCTTTGATCAATTCCTTAAAATCGTTCCATGGGGTGGCGTTAGCAGCAACCAACCCCAGCATTTGGACTTGAGCGTTCCACCACGTGAGAGCTATACCCTCAAGAGTACCAGTAGCATATTTCACCCTGCGAGCCTCAGGGCATTCACACATCTCAAAGACAGATTCGAGCTTCTCAAACCAGTGGAGGAGACCGACAGCTCCTTCAGTACCACTGAAGGTACCAGGTCGACAGTCCATAAAGGTCTTGAAAGTGCACACAGGAGGCTGTGCATGTTGACCTGTCGTGGGTGTAAGAAGGGACAAGGTAAAGTACATGTGTTGGTTTACGAGAGTAGGACCTAAAGATCCTAAAGGGAGTTTAGACTGCAGGGTATACCTCCTGCTTGTGCGGCTGCAAGTGCCGCAGCAACTTGTTGGTTAATCAGAGCCGTCAACTGGGCTTGAGTCATGTTAACGCGTCCACTCATGATCTTCATATCAAAGAAAAACATGAGTGAGAGAGGTTCGTGGTAGTGCGATGACAGAAGAGAGTAAGCACACATGTGTTTTCAAACTATCGTTGTTACGTTTATCTAGGCATACCATAAGCAAAGTTCTATGTAATCTAGCAACTAGGCAATAAAACATAAACCATATCACCTAGAATGTCGAGCCTTGCACGTGGAGTGAAGCGTCGTTGTGGATCGTTGAGCAGTGTACAGGTTATAGTCTGGTTTTAACAAAAACTTTTCCCTTATTAAAACCAAGTTCACTATAACCAATGGCTCTGATACCAATCTGTCACACCCCCCCAAAAATCCACATGCGGAGTATCACCGCTTGGAGGCGTGACTGACCAGGATCCAGCCACCAATCATATTGAACAAGCATGTAAGTAATTATAAAAACCCAACCAATACAATTGGTGTCCAAATAAAACATAGTTTAGGTTGCAAGCGGAAGCATAACGATTAAAACCAAAACAAAATCTAAGTTCAATTGTTTTCAATGTTTAACATGGCACACAGCTGTCCATGTCCCACAACGACTCTTCCCCATGCAAGCTCCAGCTAAGTACCTATTGACCTGCAAAGCATGTAGTAACAAGTCAACAACAAAGTTGAGCGAGTTCACAGCAAAAACATAGTTTCCTTTAACTGGCATCCTTGCTGTGGGGGTTACCCCATAGTTGAAAACGTGTTTAGTTTAATCCCGTTTACTCTGGCAATCCAGCCGTGGGGGCTACCCCATGTTTAATTATCTGGCTCTCCGGCCATGGGGGCTACCCCATGTATATACTACTAGACTCGTTACCATATCGACTGCTGACTGTAGTCATGTTTATGTGCCCTGAACTGTCAATGTCTATCATCATTGACATGCCCAGATCCATTAGTTCACGCCCGTCCTCTGTGGCACGATGTGAGGCTTGTCAGACCTAAATAGCGCTATCTAACTAATGACCCGCTCGCCATTGGCCCGGCGATTAAGTCGATATAAAAAGGAGGGACTTCGTGATAGAGTTTTGGTCTAGTGAAGTTTAACTGTCCATGAGGACGAGGAATTATATTCCTAAACCCGTACTGTCCTACCCAAGAAAGGACGAGGAAATCCATATTCCTTACCCCATTCCCAACCCCTGGGAATCCCATGCTTTGTAGAAAGTGTGAACTCAACTTAGGTTAGCTCGGCAGATAAACGAAAGATAAATCGAGCTGCTAGAGGTCAACCACGTCCTAACATGGTTACCATACAAGTCAGGTCTAGGTTCAAGAAATGCACGTATGTTTACACGTAAGCTAACAGGTCACACACACGTATTGATCATGGCAAACACGTATTATCACATTTTAACAGTCATAACATATCTGAACTTGTGTAATTAAAAGATTGGGCTCGCACAAGTCTAACAACCTTGTGCGATTCACCCATAGAAGCCCAAAGATACCCGGCCCAATAACACAATCAATCCAACAATGTAAACGGCCCAAACAAGTAAACAAGAGTCTTGTGCGATCCGGATGGACTTGTGCGATCCGGATGGCTTGTACGGCTGTGTTTTGGGCTTAATCGGCCCAACAGCATAAGTGAAGTCCAACTATTGTGTGTGGCCCAAGCCTTGTGCGATCGGCACTATCTTGTGCGATCATGCATATCCCAATTGTACTTAGTGTATTAACAGTTGCACTATTCTTGTGCGACTGTTTTGTGCAACCAGAACTTGTTCGATTGGATCAGATCTTGTGCGATTCTGATCTTGTGCGACTGACAAGTTTGTGTGATTGCACTTGTGCGACTGATCTTGTACGATTGGTCGTCTTGTGCTATTTGTTTTAATATCCGAAAATTATGGCAATCAGTTATATGGTTTCTATTTATGAAATCTATCAATTAACAACACTAACAGTTTCAATCGTGCCTAACTCGATCAAATCAAGCAATTATCATCTAATTCATAAGAACCCTAATCATATTCAAAGTATAAACAATAACTTAATCAATTCATCGATTCCAATTCATCATACAACACCTCATGTTCGATCATATAATGGGTCTGATTACACGAACATACAGCCAAATTAACAAGCATTCGGTTCTAGATCAATAATATGCAAACCCGATTAATATGAACATTATCAAATACACCTATGTGAGCCGATTTCATGAGCACTAAGATTAACAGTTTATATCATGTTCAATCATAAGATATCACTAAATCATCGGTAATACACATAGATCACAACATCATCAAGAATCACAAACACTAACCGATTAAAGGTAAACAAGGATGATCCGAACAAGAAAGCTTCAACGGATGGGGCTTCGGCTATGGGGATTGTCGTCAAACAAGAGAGAGAGAAGTAGAGAACTAGGGTTTTGTGTATGTGTTGTGTTTTGCAAGTTATGAGGAGTATACCCTTTCTCCTAAGTGTTAAGCGTATAAAACCAAGTGGGCCGAACCCATCACGGCTGCCCTTGATCCGAATACAAGGAATATGGCCCAAATGGGCTTGTGCGATTGGGTTAAGTTGTACGATCCGAGTCATCTATATATATATATATACATTCGTTACACAGAATCACATATTACAAACATAACATTCAATTAAACCACAAGTTCACATAATCAAAGTACAATGAGAGGTTTGAAATACGAGTTGTCATAGTTTCTCTCGGTTCTCATTCTTTACGACCTTACGGTAGCCGATACGATCGATTGTGTCTCGCACATCTTCTTTAAAGCGAGGTCTTTCATCATAACCGCTGGACTGGCTTGCCTTCCAGCCAGGGTTTCTGTTTTTGTTGCGCCTTCCACTGTCACGCGAGTTCTCTCTTGAAAAACGATCTTCAGTGTAAGAGTTTTTGGTTCCTGCCAATGATTTTTCAGTCTGTGCAACGATCTTTGCTGTTGCCATGAGTTTGTCCCATTCTTTTGGCATACCGTCTTTTTCTGTGATAGTCCTGATTAGACTATCACAACGGATGGCCTTTTTGAAGTGGGGGCGCATTAAGTCTTCGCTTACACCTCCAATCTCTAAACACTACTTGTTGAAGCGAGTAATGAAGTCTTCTAACCCTTCATTTTCTCTGCGCCATATGTCTGTTACTTCCGACGTATCGAGCTGATAGCATCGTTGTTGGCTGAAATGGGTTACGAATTGGTCTCTGAAGTCAATCAATGACTTGATTTTTCTAGCTGGGAGGCTGTCGAACCACGCGCGAGCAGCTCCTGTAAAAGTTTGGACAAAAAGGTGGCACCACATTGGCATGGTCCATTGTCCTATAACGCCAACACTTCAAAGCAGTTACTTATTCTCACACCGGAGGGTGGTTGAGAGGGAAACCCCCATATTCCCCTCTTAACGAGCTTAACAGTGTTTCTGTTTTACAGGAAGGATCTCACATAACTCAGAAAGGATTAAGAAGATTAACCCTTATGTTTGAGACATAAACCCAACTAATAAAACTGAAATTAGTTATGTGTTTCTTCACATCGTCATTCACCTATTACTAATTCCTACTCATCACATACAGTTATTACCTTTTTTTTCATTTGCAAAGTAAGAGAGAGAGAGAGAGAGAGAGAGAGAAAGGATTAAGGCTATGACCTTAAGCGGTGGTGCTTGTGTTTAGGTTGTAGCAGTCTTAACAAAACATCCATTTGTTATGAAAACATTGTTTAGCGAGTAAACTGCCATTTTGGTCCCTGTGGTTTGGGCACTTTTGCCATTTTAGTCCAAATCTCAAACTTTTTAAATCTGGGTCCCTGTGGTTTCACTTTTATTGCCATTTTAGTCCAAAATCCGAAAACCCCTATTTTGACTGTTGAAAGCAGATTGTTTAGTCCTTTTCTTCAGGGGCATTTTGGTCATTATACTTTTATTATAACTAATTATTAATAATTAATTAAAAATAAATATATATAACTGCAATCCTTCAATCCTTCAATCTCTGAATGTTCAATCGCAAAGATCCCAGACCTTCATCTCTCTCCTCTCTTTCTCTTTCTTTCTGCAACTATTATCCTGCAACAGCATCTTCATCCCTGAATGTTCAATCGCAAAGATCCCAGACCTGCAATCCTTTAATTTTCGATAACAAATAAATCTGCAACTGGGGGTTTTTATTAGCAATCAGGGTTTTATCGATAATGGAGGTTTATTTGGCTGAGAAAACAGGGATTGAAAGGGTTTCGATGTGAAAATAAGGGTTCGTTAGATGTTAACAACTACCTGTGCGTTTTTAGGTGGATTGATGCGGTTTCTGATACTAGCTCTGAGGATATAGGCGGTGTACTAGGGCTTCAATGCCGGCTGAGGGTAGAGGCTGTGGTATTGAGGGTGTACGGTGGTGGTGGGTGTACGGTGGTGAAGGGTGTACGGTGGTGGAGGGGAGACGGTGGTGGTGGGTGTACCGTGGTGGAGGGGAGACGGTGGTGGTGGGTGATTCCGGTACAAGCGAAACCCTTCGTTTCTCTCTCTAACTGTTCACCGGTGACATCGCCGGAGAAGATGAACTGCTCCACTGCCGGGTGTACACCGGACTCTCCGTCCGGTTCCGATCCATTTGGGTCTTTTGTTTAGAGACATGATTAATGGAGATGATACTGTGTTAGATGTTAAGGCTGGTGAGTTTAGAGAGAGAGAGAGAGACTGAGTTTCAGATTTGGGGGTTGAAGATGATGTAAATGGGGAAACGATAATTAATAAGGGTATTTAATTTAGTTTTATAATTAACAAAATGTTAAATGAAAAGCACTTGGACAAAAATACCCCTGCACAAAAAGACAAAATAGGCATGTTGGAACAATAAAAAATGAGAGTTTTTGAATTTTGGACCAAAATGACAATAAAAGTAAAACCACTGGGACCTAGATTTAAAAAGTTTGAGATTTGGACTAAAATGACAAAAGTGCCCAAACCACATGGACCAAAATAGCAAGTTTACTCTTGTTTAGCCCTAATATACAAACCTTGGCCAAGTTCCTCTCTGAAACCTGTAACTAGACCCTTCCCCAAACCATAATTTCTGCCACGCTTCAATAGGTAGTCTCTCAGTTTTAGTTTCATTTGTGTTGTTTTTTAATTTTCATGTTCGTACTCTGCTTCCCTACTTTCGTACTTCAAATATTTGTTTCAGTTTGTTCTATTTCTTTATTTTTTTTTCTATTTGTTCAAAATATACTTCATACTACTTTTATTATTTTTCGATTTTTGCCGTATTTTTGTGATATGTTTCTCCAATTTATGCTTCATGTTGTGCGATATTTTCCCTAATTGCTAAAATGTTTACGTTTGTTCGATTGTTTTTCAGTTAAATTCTTTTAGATTTAACTATTTTTTTTATGGATTTTGTCTCCTTTGTCATGTAGAATGTATCGCCCTGACCTTTTTACCT
>JARYGA010011397.1:0-68801 GCA_030545235.1 Helianthus tuberosus | reverse complement strand
TACACCATTAGTGAGAGTAAATGGATCAAAATTATGCTTCAAAACCCTCAACCGCAAGGGAAAGGAGAGGTGAAGAATATTCAAGAATTAACGGAACTTGAGATTGACGGAAAACATTATTTTTGTGAGACGAGAGATATTACCCGCCCGTTCCCTAGTCGGTTTTCGTTACGGAATCCCGATGATGAATTTGTTTGGAATGGATGGCTCTCGTTTGCTTTTAGAAGGATTGGGCTGGAGCATCACTGTGTCGTTTTGCTGCAGGTATTCGTTTAATTATGTTCATGCTATTTTAGATAGGGTAAACATATATCTCTTATATAAGTTCATATTTTGGAACCCAAATGATGTGTGTTTGTAACTGCATAAATAGGTAACAAACTTTCCTCTAGTTAATATTCGAGTAACATAGTATTTTCCAACTCATAAAAAAGGTACTAGAAAATAATTGGATAGTAGTTACCAAACCATAGTTGTTAATAGCGAATAGCGGACGATAGCGACAAGCAACCTATACGCTACGTAGCGATAGCAATGAAATAGCGGGCGCTATTTTATGTTTAGCGATACACTAGAAGAAAATTTTAGAAATATTTTATACGTATATTGTATCCAAATACGGTATTTCTATACCTATATTGAACAAAAAACCTAAAATCAAACTATTGTATATGTATATTTTATCGCAATTTATATTAAAACAAAAAAACCAGTATACCTGAAATCCTGCTATTTTTTATCGCTATGGAGGCGCTAAAATCAGATAGCGATGAATGAGCGTTTCGCTACACGCTCTATAGCGCTCGCTATGAGGGCTATTAACAACGATGTACCAAACATAGAATCATTTGAAGTTTCTTACCTCAATAAGAACTTTTTAAAAGCTAGTATAGTTCTGAGTAAAGTTGGTATACCATAAACCACAATAGAAACAATCGAAAGTTCCTTACCTTATATAGAAAATTTTTGAAAGTTTATTTCTTTTTAGGAGCGAGATAATACGTGATTACATACAATACAATAGAGATTTGAAGAAAGTCGATTACCTTTATATGCAATTAGTAATCCCTTCTAAAATCTATTGACTTTATGCTTGTTATTAGACTGTTAGTAATCCATGTAAACTTACAGGGATTTGCAGACTATCGAACATTTGGAAGCTCAGGCCAGCAAGAAGGAAACGTTGCTCTTATAGCTCGTCGTAGTAGGTTGCATCCTGGCACTCGTTACTTAGCAAGGGGCCTAAATTCTTGTTACAGTACAGGTACGTTAACATCTTTAATTTTCACACATTTATTTTCTTATTATTATGTTCCTTGTACTAACCAAAAAAGCTGAAAGAAAATCAAAATAAAATAAGACCAATTTAAGTTCAAAGTTTACCTTTTGTATTAGAGGTCCTATTATGAGGTGAGCAACCTTGATAGTGTTGGGCTAGTGAAGACTTTATTGGGTCGGTTGTTAAGTTAAATAAGGCTCATTATGGTTTCCTATTAACCCTAGTATTATTTCTATAAGTACCCCTCATTGTAATTGTAATCATGTGCCTTTGAGCTTAATGAAATAACCCAGTTGCAGCGCGTGGACCACTGGGAGGGACCGAACCACGTAAAATTCTTGTGTCGTGTTTATTTTCTGCCTGCGTGTGTGTTGGTTCTGTTGTGCCACTTGATACCTAACAGATAGGCCATGAGGGTATTCTGTGGAAAAAATGTTGAGAAGCTCAAGGTTCTTTGTACTTGCATATGTTGTATAGATATTATATGCTGATGCATTTATCTTATTTCTGATTTTATGCTTTTAATTAGCATATGCATTTGACAGGAAATGAAATCGAGTGTGAGCAACTTGTATGGGTTCCAAAAAGATCTGGTGAAAATGTGCCTTTCAACATGTACATATGGAGACGAGGCACTATTCCTATATGGTGGGGTGCGGAACTAAAGATGACCGCTGCGGAAGCAGCGATTTACGTTTCTGAACGTGATCCGTATAAAGGAAGTGCACGGTATTACCAAAGATTAACCAAAAGATACGATACACGAAACTTAGGTGTAGCCGGCGCAAATCAAAATAAAAGCGGTTTAGTTCCTATTGTTTGTGTCAATTTGCTTAGAAACGGAGAAGGGAAATCCGAATCCATTTTAGTTCAACATTTTGAGGAATCATTGAATCATATCCGGTCAACCGGTCAACTTCCTGACACTCGGTTTCACTTGATACATTACGATTGGCATACAAGTATCCGATTGAAAGGCGAACAACAAACCATCGAAGGACTTTGGTACCATCTAAAAGCTCCCACAATATCAATCGGCATTTCCGAAGGTGATTATCAACATTCCCGTATGCAAATAGACGATTGCGAAGGTGAAAAAATATATAAGGATGACATAACCGGTTTCTTTTGCTTACATGTACTTCAAAACGGAGTGATCCGGTACAACTGTGCGGATTCGTTAGATCGTACAAACGCTGCTAGTTATTTTGGTGCACTTCAAGTTTTCACAGAACAATGTAGACGGCTCGGGATATTTCTTGATAATGACGTGGCGTACGATCAGAGTACTCGGAAACATTCATTCTCTGACAAGCCTTGGAAGCGTTTTGATATGACGTTTGAGGAATTCAAACGGTCGACTATTTTATCGCCAATATGTGATTTGGCTGACCTTTTTTTGATTGCTGGTGATATCCATGCGACACTGTACACCGGATCGAAAGCGATGCATAGTCATATTCTTAGCATATTTGGTGAGGAAGCGGCAAAGGCCAAACAATTCTCTGTGGCGCAAAATATGAAAATAACCCTGCAGAGAAGATATAACAACGCGGTTATAGATAGCTCTCGTCAGAAGCAGTTAGAAATGTTCCTTGGGCTAAGGCTTTTCAAGCATCTCCCGTCAGTATCAATTCAGCCTTTGCATGTATGTAACATTAGGGGTTAATAGTTGTTTTTATGTTTAGATTTACACATACATTTTCCAATTGACCACAATTTTGAACTATTGGAACATATAGTATGATAATAATTAGGGTTTATTAGTATCAGGCCCACGGGCCCGGTTGATCTCTATATATTGTAATCGCTATTGAATTGATTCATTCCATTCAATAGCGGCAGAAACGGTATAGAGCTAGGTTGGCTCTGATACCATGTAAGATGGTAAAAGACTCAATTGATTCATTCCATTCAATAGCAGTTACAATACATAGAGATAAACCGGGCCCATGGGCCTGATACTGTTAAACCCTAATTACTTTAACACTATATGTTCCAATATTATCATGCTAATGAACATAAGCTTTTGATACATAGTCTTGATGGTTTCTTGAAGTACAAGCTACCTCTGTTTTGAGGTTTCGTTTTATATTAATTGATATCTCTTCTTTTCTGGATAGGTGCTTAGTAGACGATTTAGCTTCCTTCTTAAGCCGATAGCCAGCATTGACCAGGACCCTGAAGATGGAGATAATCTTCTTAGCTTTAAGCAAAAAAACCTCATATGGGTAATTATGTGTTTTTCTCTAAAATGTTATATTCTAAACCAACACTCTTGTTTTTCTCTGGATGGGAGCCGGTATTAGTTTTTCAAGAAGTTAAAAATTCGAATATCTAACATAATGTTGATTAATTGTTGTATAGATATCCCAACAGGCGTCGGACATAATACAGCTTTTTATCTACCTTGGAGAGCCTTGTCATGTTTGTCAACTTCTTCTCACAGTATCACATGGTGCAGACGATTCAACATATCCATCAACAGTTGATGTGAGAACAGGACGTGATCTCGACGTGCTTAAACTTGTTTTAGAGGTTAGATTACAAACTTAGCATGTTAAATCCGAAATCAAGCCTATTATACTATGATGTAAAATATACCAATGTGTTTACAGGGGGCGTCCATTCCTCGGTGTCCTAATGGTACCAACATCGTGATACCCATACCGGGTGCTGTTAGTAATGACGACATGGGTTTAAAAAGTAGGGAAACCGTACATATCCCTCAAACCAACCCTTCGTTTCTATATAATTTTGAAGGACGAGAGGGCGAATTGGACTTTCTTACTCGTGTTGTCGTACTCACATTCTATCCGGCTGAGTCAACCAGCTCCCCTGTCACTCTGGGTGAGGTACATCGAACAATAAATATATGTTTTATACACTTTCTAGTGTTTTCTTGTATTTTGCAATTTCGTTTATTTTTTTTCAAGTGTGCGTATCATGTTCTTATAGGATTATTTTCAAAATAAATAGTCCTATTATTTTTTATTTAAAGGTAAAAAAGAAAATAATAAAAAAAACAAGTGTGTATATATAAATTTGTGTGTATATGATACGTATCCAGGAAGCCCAGGTCCAGATCATGTGGGGCTTTGTAATGGGTCAAAGGAGTTATTGGCAAAGTGGGCTAGTGGGTAACAGGGTAGCTGAAGTTTAGGAGTAGTTTTTATCTACTTACATTTATTAATATTTACTGTTCTAGTTTTTAGAGTAGATGTTTATTCTATAAACATTAGGGTTCTTAAACCTTGTATTTGGAGACCTAATCCTTCTCGAATTGGATTATCTATCTTGTTTGTTCTTGTTTCAATCAAATATGAATTTCAGATTCTATCAATTGGTTCCATTGCCGGGAAATTTCCATCGGAAATTTTCAATCCAATCAGAAATTCCAGATTTCCAATCCAACTATCCAATCGGAAATCCGATCAATTACCTATCCATTTCTCTTCAATGTCTGAAATTTTGAATGTCGTAAATCATATTCTGAAATCCAGAAACGTTCAATTTCTGAAATCTGATTTTACTCTTAGTAACCACAGTTCCAGCCCTTCCAATATCATCATACACTCCATATCAGCGAACCAGGAACAGTACCAAGAACAGCGATTAACAGCAGTTGAAGCCATATTAGACTCTTTAATAGCTCTGAAGAAGGATGTTGCTGCCATCAAGGAGGCGTGGATGAATTACAAGAAACCTAAGGAGTAAGTATGTACCTCAAGGTCCATTGACAGATCGGGTCAAGGAGGTCAATACCGGTAATAGTTTCGTGTCTGAAGTTGTAAGAGTTCCCGAGAGCCATGATTTTGAAGTAATTGATGAGAAAGAGGCACGAGAAAATCAAGGAAAAAATGACGAACCAGAAGACATGCACAAGGAAAAGGTGAAGTGGATCAGATCTAGTCATAACGCCATTGGATCTGAGACCATTTTGGGTGCTGAGCAGTTGGTGAAAAAGCCCTCTACAGAATCTAATAATCATAAAGTTGGGTGTTGAATTGGTTGTGAAAGTATTTCCTCTGAACAAGGAGATCGAAGATTTGGACCAACGTACCCGTTCAAAAGAAGAGTGGCCAGAAAAACGAACAAATGTTGAGGAAGAGGAGATAGAAAACTCCACTGCCCTGGTTACAAAGGTCAGGAAACCAAAACCCGAAGTCCGAACCGGATAATACAATTTCGATAATACAAGCAGGTCAACCTAAAATTGAATGGCTAATCGCTTGGCACAACGTTTTCCCTCCTTTCGACTTGAGGACAAGTCAATTTTTCGGGCCCGAAGTATTGATACGTATCTAGGAAGCCCAGGTCCAGATCATGTGGGGCTTTGTAATGGGTCAAAGGAGTTATTGGCAAAGTGGGCTAGTGGGTAACAGGGTAGCTGAAGTTTAGGAGCAGTTTTTATCTACTTACGTTTATTAATATTTTAGAGTAAATTACAAGTTTTGTCCTTTATGTTTACACCCTTTTGCAGGCGGTGTCCTTTGGTGCAAAAGTTGACAAGTTATGTCCTTAATGATTCAAAATCTTGCACGTTATACCCTTTGTGCCTAACCCAGTTATATTTTTCTGTTAAATCTGGTCATGTGCAAGGCACATGAGGATGATTTTGTCAATCTACCTAATTTAATTTTTTTTATTTTAAATAAAATCCAAGTTTCAACCTAACCAATCTCATTCTCTCTTAACTCCATCTCTCTCTACCATCTCTCTTACAAGTCTGCTACACCACACCAACACCACCGCCACCCCCTCCACCCCCTAGTCGATTACACCCACCTGCCACCACCACGACCCCTCTATTATTACCCCCTGTTTTCTCTTCCTTATTCCTCAAACTCCTAAACTCATCAACAGAAGCATCAAACCTCTCAAACAACTCATACACATCGTCAAACTCCTAAACCCAACCAACCAATCATACACATCGTCATCATCATCAAGATCATCACAAGTTGGAAACTTTACCTGCTTTTTACTCCATTCTGTTGATGACCCAATTGTTTCAAGGATCAACTGTGAGTTTCTACCAATTTCCTGAATTGGGTTTTTAAATTCTTCAAAGTTGATGTAAAAGTGATTATCTTTATTGCATGGGATGCCTCTTGAAGACCTCGAAAGCTTTGAAATTGAAGAGGGTAAAGAAGAAAACTGCTTCAAGGCTTCTGCTTTAGGTGATTTTTTTGGGGTGATGGATTGATCCATATTTTGTGTATTGATTGTGGAAATTTGGGGGATTTAATTAGGGTATTGAAAAGGGGTTTTGGGGGTAGGCGGTTTAGGGTTTAGGGATTGTGTGTGATACGGATTGAAGTGAAGAACGTGTGTTTTCACCTTTTCTGACCCATCTAGGGTTCCGATGAAGTTCCCACCGGATTCCGCTAACCTTGTTTTGACCTGCAAATTCTATTTTCGTATAGATCGGATTTTGCAGGTAAGCCTTATGTACAATCTGAGGTTGAAGATTTTCCGTTGAAGTTCTAGTAAGTTGTTTTTGAATTGTATATCTCGTTTTTTTGCTAAATAGGTGGACTCTAGAGGCCTTGAATAGCGAATGGTGATGTTGGGTATCAGGGTAGTGCATATCTAAGATTTTAGTGGTGCCACCGATGAGAGTGAAAGAGAAAGAGAGAGGTGAGATTAAAGAGAGATTGTTATTATATTTATTACGTTTGTAATTTTGATTTCTGTTTATTTATTAAAGCATTTTTAAATAAATAGGTAAAAAGACTAAAATACCCTTGGGTGACTAGATTTAACAGATAAATATAACTAGGTTAGGCTCAAAGGACATAACTTGCAAGATTTTGAAACATTAAGGACATAACTTGTCAACTTTTGCGCCAAAGGACACCGCCTGCAAACGGGTGTAAACATAAAGGACAAAACTTGTAATTTACTCAATATTTTATGTTCTAGATTTTAGAGTAGTCGATGTTTATTCTATAAATATTAGGGTTCTTAAACCTTGTATTTGGAGACCTAATCCTTCTCGAATTGGATTATCTATCTTGTTTGTTCTTGTTTCAATCAAATATGAATTTCAGATTCTATCGGTATATGTATATATATATATATAGAGAAAGAGAGAGAAAGTGCATTGTACAATTGGCCTTAACGTACGAGCGTACGCGATGAGTATTCCGCACCTTATATATATTACATTTATATTTATAAGGGGAGGTTAACGTACAATATTTCTTTTAATGTACGAGCGTACGATATGAAATTACGCACGTTATAAAACTCAAAACCCTAATCACACATGCTGAAAAACCATAATCACACATGTTGAAAAAACATAATCACGCATGTTATGATTTTTCAACATGCGTGATTATGGTTTTTCAACATGCATGATTAGGGTTTTGAGTTTTATAACATGCGTAATTTCATATCGTACGTTAAGGAATCTTGTATTTTACACTTTCACTATATTTATAATTGTTTTTGTTGTTTCTTATTCAAAGATAAAAAAGAAAATTAAAAAATTAAAAACAGAAAAATAAATGGGTAAATTGCCAAAATCGTTCCCGAGTTAACGAAATTGCCAAAATCGTCCCTAAGTTAACGATACATTTTAACTGGGTTTGTGATTTGGATGGAAATGGCAACAAAAATGAAACATTACGGACTTAGGGGTCCAGTTACCAAAAATTCTTATTCGGATGTGACAGGAAAAAGTGCCCAAACCTCAGGGATGATGATACAAACCCGCTAATTTACATTCTGATGAGCTGACTCTGTTTGGGCCAATTGTAGTAGCCCAGAACTTGAATGCTAAATATTAATGGGTCTGCTAAATAATCCAGCTGACCCTATCAATTAGAAGTTAGGGTTATGAGGAAACCGTAAGTAGTGGGGAGGTTTGTTAGTGGGGCAATCAGTTACATGTAGTCTTATTTAATATTTGTGTTGTTTCATATGAGGGTGTCGATGTTTATTATATAAAAATTAGGGTTCTTTACCTTTAAAATTGGAGACATAATCCTTCTCAAATTGGATTACTATCTATGAATTCCATTGTTCATTTATTTTGATTTTCTGGGTTCTATCATTGGTTCCATTCCCGGGAAATCGAATGGCATCCTCGACCCGGAACAATCCAAATGGAGGCGGAGTGAATTCAGAGTCTACTGGAGTTCAATTGGCGGCAATCGCTGCTAAACTTGAGTCTCTCATAGAAGAGGTTGCAGCGCTCAAATCACACGTCCTCTCTAAAGAAAAGAGCAACGGTTTTGCCCCTGCAAAATTCCAAAATCCGGATGAATATTTGTGCAGCATCAGGCAAACTGGTACTGTACAGGAGTACCGTCAGGAATTTGCAAAGAGGTCGGCACGGGTATTCAATTGGCCAGACAATTGCTTGTTGGGTGTATTTTTAAATGGGCTAAAGGATGAACTAAAGGCTGGAGTTCGAATCCACAAACCCAGGACAGTTTGTGAAGCCATAAATCGTGCAGTTGAATTTGAAGCAAAGGTGAGTTATCTTCGGAGCAGGAGGGCTAAGGTCAAAGAAACTTTCAAGCTGTTTGAAGCTTCCGAGGAGACAGTTGAGCAAGTTCAACAGGAAACCTTAGAGCCTGTTACTCACCAGGAAGAGAAGATGGTTGAAATCAGCTTACATGTGATCCTTGATGAGGCAGAAGATCAGACCCATCCGGAAGACGGAGAACATGAGAATCACGGGGATGAATTGGCTGCAATCAGTTTGGAAGCAATTACAAATGATTTATCAATTCTCTGTGGCAGGTCTAGTGGATCCATTGCAAGGCCATCATCAAAGGTACCCGCCACGCCTATGGTTACAGTTATTAAAAGTTGGGAAATCGACCTGCAACGACATTCTGTGTTGGCTCGTATATGGGTCCACGAAGCGGATCAGCCTGCAATTGAATGGCTTATTGCTTGGCATAACGTTTTTCTCTTCTTTCGACTTGAGGACAGGTCGATTTTCCGGGCCGGAAGTATTGATACAAACCCGCTAATTTACATTCTGATGAGCTGACTCTGTTTGGGCCAAATTGTAGTAGCCCAGAACTTGAATGCTAAATATTAATGGGTCTGCTAAATAATCCAGCTGACCCTATCAATTAGAAGTTGGGGTTATGAGGAAACCGTAAGTAGTGGGGAGGTTTGTTAGTGGGGCAATCAGTTACATGTAGTCTTATTTAATATTTGTGTTGTTTCATATGAGGGTGTCGATGTTTATTATATAAAAATTAGGGTTCTTTAGCTTTAAAATTGGAGACGTAATCCTTCTCGAATTGGATTACTATATATGAATTCCATTGTTCATTTATTTTGATTTTCTGGGTTCTATCAGATGATTTTGGCATTTTACTCAATTTCTATAATATGAAGTACAAGTCTACAAGATACACTTCCATTAAAAGTTTACCAGTAAATCTGGTTTCGGGTTACCATTACATCTTAATCATTACTGTCTGCTCGTTTGTGTGTATGTGTCACAGGTAGAGGTACTTGGAATATCTCTTCCGTGGAGAGACATCTTTGCTTCCGAAGGTCCCGGCCTAAAGTTACGCGAACGCGTTGCTAATATCAAAGATAACGCCAACTCTTTACCATCTAAATCCGGCAGCAATCCAGATATTTTCGGTTTAACAAGTGATGCGTTGCCACCTGTAAAATGTGATACATCCAGAAACAACACTCAGGTAGACCTTTTGTCGGGTGAAGACGTTATTTCAAGACCCGATTCACAACCGATGACAGAAATTAGTTTGCATGATGCATCTCTCGACATGTGTAGTGATCACAAGGAAGAGAATGAGTCTCAAAGAGTTTCAGTGCAAGATAAAACGCCAACCAAAACGGGTGCACAACACTATATAAGTTGCTTTGAAACTTTGACCGCCTTGGTATGCTATATTCTTTATATTTATATATCCTTAAAGACAAAGCCACCAACCCATTTAACCCTCAAACTTTTGTGTAATGTCAAAAGCAACCTTCTAATTTTGTAAATGTCACTTTGACCCCCTCAAGTTTCTAAAGTTCGAGTTTATCCTAAAACTAATTCCTTACGTTTTTATTTTTATGTACGTGTCGGTATAAGTTCGAGTTTGTCTACGCTTTAATGTAATTTTTGTTTGGAAACAAATCATGTCAGTTACAAAATGGTTTATTTTATGTACATTTTGAGTTGGACTATGTTTTGACGTAAAATATGTTTGGAAGCTAATCGGGTCAAATATAATACGTTTTCATTCGACGGTATAAATTTGAGTTACTAAACATTTCGACGTAAATTTAGTTCGGAAACGAGTCGGGTTGATTTTAGTCCATACGTTATCACACGCGTACGACGCCTTCACGCGTGTTTATTTTATATATGTTTTGAGTTGGTCTACGTTTCGACGTAAATTTTTTTTGGCAACAAGTCGGGTCAAATATAATACATTTTTATTCAACGGTATGAATTCGAATTACTCTACGTTTCAATGTAAATTTAGTTTGGAAACGAGTCGGGTTGATTGTAGTCTATAATTTATCACGACGCGTACGCCAACGCCGCAACGTGCGGCGGGTAAAAAAACTAGTTAGTCTAATGTTGCATTATTGTTGTTACTATATAAGGCATGTATAGATGCAAAAATAACTGACTACGAAATTTTGCAGGATAAAAAATTAGGGTTCGCAGAAGCAATGAAACTCGAAATCGAACGTCTTCGCCTCAAACTATCAACTGCAGAACGGGATAAAGCGTTATCATCCATTGGCATTGATCCAGCTACAATAAATCCCAATACAATAATAGAAGAATCTTATATAAATTCGTTATGCAAAGCGGCAAACACCCTTGTAATTCTTGGTCAAACTTTACTGGAAGACAAAACTGCCGGTTGTATCGGTCTCGATCCTCTTGACGACAACGATGATATAGATTTCTGGAATATTAACAGAATCGGCGAGGGTTGTTGCGGTGAATCATGTCAAGTTCACGCAGAACCTTTGACCATGACTTTGAATTCAACTTGTTCGTCAGAGTCAACGTTTATATGCTCTGCGTGTAAACGTAGGGTTTGCAGGGTTTGTTGTGCGGGTAAAGGTGCTATCGTTCTCCGAAACAACGCCAGTGGATCGAGTCATAATGACGTGGATGGGGTTATTTGTAAATTGTGTTGCCAAGATAGTGTTCTTGATGCGTTGACTTTGGATTATACTAGAGTTTTAATTAGTCAACTGAGAAATAGTCAAGCGGAAACCGCTACTTTTAAAGCTTTTGCTCGAGTGGTCGGGGAGAGTTATATATTTGGTAAAAAGGAGTCATTTAATAAGTTCGAAACTGGCAACACCCTTCGACTGTTTCATAATGAAGAGGAATCGTTAGCTGGATTCCCGTTTGGAAGCTATTTGCACGCGGTATTTCCGATTCTTTGATTTTCTTACATGCTAAATTCATTTTTTAAATGCTTTTTTAGTAGCTCAATACACGTAACAGACCATGTAAACCCATTTTATAAGCTCAAACTAGAGGTGGCTAAATGGGCATGTTGGGTAACGGGTCGAAACGTATACAAATCAAAATGAGTGATTAGCGCCAGCCAAAATGGGCTGGTTGGGTTGAACCGACCAACAACAATATTAGGCATGACTTTTTTAAATAGCTAAGTAATTAACTTGATAAACATGACTGCAAAAACAATATTATCGTTATAGTAATCCGACCTTTCTAATAGAGGAATTTCAAGATTTATGCATTTGTATACACGCGGAATGACTTTTGGCCCATTTAACCCATTTCCTCTTTAGCTACAATATAGTAAACCGTCCATTTGACCCATTAGAGATAAATCTTAACCCAAATCCATGTATGTGTTACCAACTAATTTAACTAACGTGAACCAGAATATATATTAATTCACTTTTCATTACAACGATATACACTTTATGGTGTAATTCTGACTTTTAATATATATTTTGTTAATAGATTGAATCAGCTTCGGGTTCAGCGCCACCTTTGTCGTTGCTTGCACCATTGAATAGTGGATTACAACAGTCGTACTGGAGAGCTCCTGCTAGTACCTCTAGTGTTGAGCTTGTTATTGTTCTTGGCAATCTTTCCGATGTCTCCGGAGTTGTTCTTCTTGTTAGTCCATGTGGCTATTCTATGTCTGATGCTCCTACCGTAAGTACCAAATGGATCGTAACCCAACGGGTGACCTGCAGTCACTTTTTGGTTGCTTTTAATATTCTTAGTAGTTTCTTACCTGAATAAGTTCAAATATTATTCTTCGTATCACCTTATGCACTAATAGAAGCTTTTATGTAAGAGACCTTATATACAAAAAGGGCTGCAAACGAGCCGAGCCCTCAGGCTCGAGCTCGAGTTCGTTTAACTTATGAAAGCTTGAGCTTGAGCTCGGCTCAATTCGAGCTTTGTTTCTAAAGCTGAGTTTGGCTCCTAGGTAATTTTCAAGCTCGAGCTCAGCTCGTTTATTATTTATTAATTAATTTATATTAATTGTAATTATTATTTTATATATAATTAAGCTATCCTTTCATAGTTTTATAGGTATTAATTATTGTTATTTAAATATATATTTCATATATTAATAAAAACAACTATATAAACAGTAGGCTCGTTTAGGCTCGCGAGCCGGCTCGAGCTCGATAAGCGAAGCTTGGGCTCGGGTTCGTTTACTAAACGAGCTTGTTTTTCGGCTCGGCTTATGCTCGAGCTCGTTTTGGCTCAGCTAGTTCGAGCTTTTTTTCGAGCTGAGCTCGAGTATTTCGTGAGTAGCTCGGCTCATTTGCACACCTAGTTATATCCTTAAAAGTATAAATGAATTGTGTTTCTTATTGCGTGTAACTCGTCTAATTTCCCCTTATTATTCAGGTGCAAATATGGACAAGCAATAACATACACAAGGAAGAAAGATCATGCGTTGGAAAATGGGACGTTAGATCGCTTATCACATCTTCTCCGCAGCTTTGTGGGCCAGAACAATCCGGTAACGAGGATCAAACTCCTCGCCACGTCAGATTTGACTTTCGAAACACTGTTCGTTGTCGCTTGATATGGGTAAAACTAAGTATTCAGAAAGTTGTTTCAAGTTCCGTTAGTTTCGGGAAAGATTTCAATCTCTTATCCTTCAATGAAGACCCGCCTTTTGGGCCCGGTAGGCGGGCCTCTATAGGAGGGACATCTGAAAGTGATCCGTGTATTCATGCAAAACGAATTCTTGTTGTTGGATGTCCCGTGAAATTAGATATCGGGCGAAGTTTTGAGCATGCTAGTAGCATAAAAAATTGGTTGGAGAAAGCTCCGTTATTGAACAGATACAAGGTATGGTCAATGAACAACCTTTTCTAATAAGCTAATTTCTACATGTTCAAAAGAAAATGTCAGCATGATCAGACAGGACTGACACGCCAGTTGCAACATCATCTTTTGGCCTGTTAGCAGGCAGATTACCGTAATCAATTTTTTTTCATGCTTAACACAAGGTCAATAATTTAGAACTTTAATGGTTTTTAAGTTTAACTAGTGGGTTACCACCCGCGCTACGCAGCGGGTTCGAAACGCAGATAAAAATAAGCAAAGGTCTAAATAGTAACTATAATAAAGTGTAAGGGTAAATAATGAAAATTAAAAAAAAGAAACCTTATTAAAGTTGAGGGGCTAAACATGTAATTATTAAAGTTGAGGGGCTAAACATGTAATTTTAAAACTTGAGGGGCTAAGTATGTCACTACCCAAGTTGAGGAGCCAAAGTTGGTTGATGTTGACAGAAGTTGTGGAGCTAAACATGTCTTTATTAAATTTGAGGGGCTAAGTATGTCATAATCAAAGTTGAGGGGCCAGTAGGTCATTACAAAAGTTGAGAGACCAAAGTTGGTTGATGTTGTCAAAAGTTGAGGGGCTAAACATATCGTTATTAAAGTTGAGGGGTTAAATATGTCATTACCAAAGTTGAGGGGCTAAATATGACATTACCAAAGTTGAGGGGCCAAAGTTGATTGATGCCAAAGTAGAGGGGCTAAAGGAAAGGTGGTTGATGTTGACAAAATAGCATTTTAAGTACATATAGAATTACCTATAAAAGGATTTTGAACAAAGGAAGTTACATTTATATACTCTTTTGAATACGTAAGCCCATTTGACCCGTTATAGACCAAATATAAGTATATAACACGACCCGTTTATCTTGGATGTTTCAGGTTCCGGTTGACTCAGAGAAATTAATTGACAATGATCTTGTGTTGGAACAAAACATTTCCCCATCTTCACCCCTTTCAGCAGGGTTTCGGCTTGATGGTTTTAGTGCCATAAAACCTCAACTAACACATTCACCTTATTCTGATGTAAATCCGTTGGACACGTCATCTATCGTTTTTGAGCATAGATTCATATCTCCAGCGGTACTTCATATTCAAGTATCTGCATTACAGGTACTTCCAAGTTCCTACCCCAAAAAACAATTGTTGAATTTTGTTTGACTTGGCACTGAATTGATGCTAGTATTGTTGCTATAATGTATTCATGTTTTTTTTAAACTTGAAGTCGGAGGTTATTAGGTCAACTTTTGACTTTGAACACAGTCGGTGAAATGCTGATAGTTTTGAGATATTAATGATAGAATCTAGGAGCCTAGGGTGTAATGAGCCGAACCGAGCTCAGCTGCTCGAGATCAACTCACTAAAAGCTTGAACTGAGTTCAGCGTTTAAAAATAAGCTCGTTTAAAAACGAGCCTGATTCCAAGCTTCTTATACCGAGCTCGGCTAAGCACACGAGCCTAAACAAGTATATATATAATGAGTAAAATGCCATTTTCGTCCCTGAGGTTTGGCCAGTTTTGCAACTTTCGTCCAATGTTGTTTTTCCGCATCTGGATCCAAATGGTTTGAAATCTTGCCATTTCCATCCGGCTTGTTAGCTCCATCCATTTTTCTCCGTTACGTTAGGGGTATTTCTGTCTTTTCTGGGCGATTCGGTCTTTGTCACTTTATGTAAAAAGATCGAATACTCCTGAAAAAAGACCGAATTGCCCTTTAAGATAACAAAAGGACGGAAGTACCCCTGACTTAACAGAGAAAAATGGATGGAGTTAATGAGCCGGATGAAAATGACAATGTTTCAAACCTTTTGGATCCAGATGCGGAAAAACCAACCTTTGGACGAAAGTCGCAAAACTGGCCAAACCTCAGGGAGGAAAATGGCATTCTACTCTAAAAATTATAATAACTTTCATTTAATATAATAAATATTTACTGCATAATAAAATAATTACTAATATATGCATGTAAGTAAAGAATATTTTACTATAATAATCGAGCCAAGCCCAAGCTTAAATGAGCTCTGCCTCGGCCCAGCTTGTATACACCCGTAGTTAATAGGAGTCTTAGAGATTGTATGAATATTCATTGTTATGATGTCTGCTCACAGGGATCACCCGAGGAGATGGTGCTGGTTGCAGAATACCGGATTCCAGAGGCGAAGGGCGGCACCGCCATGTACTTTGATTTTCCTAAAGTAATGAGCAGCAAGAAAATGTTTTTTAGGCTGGTCGGAGATGTTACTGGGTTTGCAGATGACCCAGAAGATGGCGGTGATTCAGGGCGGCCGGTGGCTGCAGGACTGTGTTTGTTAAATCGGATCAAGTTATATTATTATGCCCACCCCGCTGACCTTGGGAGATGGGCTAGCCTTTCTGGTATATGATCTTAATTTGTTTATAGTGATTTTTTAATTTAATTATTGTATTCTTTTGGTTCAAAATAATCAATTTCATTTTATTTCAGGGTTGTTTGCAGATATTAACAAATTGTGATTATTTATTTATTAAGGTCAAAATAATCTGGTTTTGAAAAGCATGTACAGAGCAAACTGAGTTTTGACTGTAAATATAAAAATTACCTGATCATTTTTACCGTTGACCGTTTTATTGACAATAGTGATGTGATTTTGGTTCTTAAGGTTCAGAATGATCCCATTATTTAGCATGTTACCCTAATGAGCCAGTCAGTTAGCACTTAGGGTACATGGAGTGATAGCGGTGAGTGTGATCGGGGACCGGGTTTGCCGCACGGGGAATGATTCCGGGTGGTGGATCGGTGAGTGGGGAGTAGGAGAGAAGGGGTGTGGGCGGTGAGTATTCACCGAAGGTGAATAAAAAGCAATGGAGGAGAGAGAGAGGAGAGGAGAGAGAGAGAACCAATCAAAAAAATTCTTTTTTTTTTTAATTGAGTGGGTGTTTAAACCATTCATGGTGTTTGAGTAGAAAATGGGGAGTGGGTGGGGGGGAGGGGGGGAGTTGACTTGGCATGAGATTATTGGGTAGAGAAAACTCGAACACCCTAAAGTGATTGAATGATACCCTCCACCCTTAGCCATAAGCTATTAGGGGTTCCTATTATGTTTCTACCGTATTATAAACCCCTAATAACCTCTGGCTCATTTACCGTGGGTGACTTAAAATGCTTCATAATCTCCACTACAATTGAGTTCGTCCCTGCCACTGCACGTAAGGCGTTGCCTTGTGCTTCTAAAATCACATGCAATTTACCCTTTTTTCTATGCCTCATAACATAATAACATGTGATTTTTACCATGGTTGAATTGGTCATTTAGTCTACACATACTTTTTGTTCATTTCTTTTATTAATAATAATAAATAATAAATCTAGGATTCTAGGGGGTTATTTGCATCAACAAATGTTTTGCTTTTCTGCTAGTTTTGATCCTTTGATCTATTAGAGATAAATTATTGATTTTGGCCTTTTCCTATTTAGCTAAATTTCTGATTTTACCTTTTAAACATGTCTAGTGTGCTAGATCTAGATGTGTCGTGTGGGAAGCCTCTTCCCGTCAACAATCAAGCACTAGGAAATGTGAAGAAAGTGATATGCCCGACAAAGTAAATGCTATAAGCATATGCATAATAGTATGCCAAATACGAATGAGCTGTCTAAAAAGGGATGTAAAATTATATTATTACAGTAGTAACACAAGTTTTTAAGTGTCCCTCTTCCAGACTTTGACATTGGCGGTTTCTCTAATATGGACACCGCCCCCCCCCCCCCCCCCAAAGCCACAAAAAACTTTGGCGAATGCTCTATTTGAGAAAATCGCTCGGAATCTGGGAGAAACACTTGATCTGTCTCCCCGCCAGAAGGCGGTGATTGAGTGCTTGAAAGGCCCCCATGCACAAGACTTTTTGACTGTTATCCCGATCGAGGGGCTGGGGCAATGCATGTCGGCTGTTGAGTACATGGCTATCCTCAAATACCGGCTGATGATCCCTATGTATCCAGAAGACGAAACCTGCCCAATCTGCCGTAAAGCCTGCATGGATAAATACGGGGAGCATGCTGTTCATTGCAAGGAGCTCCCTGGTTTCAAATACCGGCATGACTGGGTGAGGGATGTTTTGGGGGACATCTTGAGGAGAGCGGGGATTTCTGCCAAGAAGGAGACCCCTGTGAATTTCCTTACAGACCCCATGGAAGGGAGATCTACATTGAGACCAGCGGACTTGCTCGTCTTTGGCTGTGCGGGAGGGAAACATGCTTGTGTAGATCTCACAGGAGTCTCTCCCTTAGCTGGGTTAAGGGAAAATGGGTTTGTAGCAGGACAAGCGGTAAAGAAAGCAGAATCTAAAAAGGTGGACAAACACGCTAAAGCATGTGCTGATAACCAACATGCATTTGTCCCCTTCGCCTTCGACATCTTTGGATCCCTGGCTCCAAAAGCTATCCGTTTGCTGACTAGGGTCCAACAGGTTGTCCACAGCAGTGGCTCATCAACGGGGGGGCAGGGGTTTGTTTTTAATAGGCTAGGGTTTGCTATCCAGAAAGGGGTAGCGGCGCAGCTTGTTGCTCGCTTACCTGCGATATTGATGTAAAGTGCATTTTGTCGAATTATATTTTAATATATCGAATAGATATCAAAAAATATAATAATTCCTTAGGTTTAAAAAATTGAAAATTCATTTTAGCATCCATCTTACATGTCCACTATGCACCATTTTTGTTAGTTTTATTTCATGGGTCACTATGATACATAATACATAACAAACAGCCATTAATTAACTATAGGGTGTAAGGAGTGGTTAAACACCTTAGAGTGGCAAACCAAAAAAACAACCAATCAGAGTGCGCCATGTTAATCAGTCAAAAGTGTTTAAACTTTGCTGAAAAGTGTTAGCAATGGTTTAAACACTTGCTGAAGTGGTAAACTTTTTTTTTTTTTTGTAAACTAGTATATTTAATATTTAAGTTAATAAATATAGAATAAACTAATAATAACATTAAATTAAATTAAAAACATTAAAATTACATTAAATTAAAAAACAAAAAAATTACATTAACTTGAAATAAATTAAACTAGTCTTCGTCGGAATCGACCAAAAGGTGGGGTAAATCTTGACTTGCGAGATGATCTATGAGATCATGTTTTAGTCTCCAATGCGTGTCTTCATCATCAACTCGCCCAACACCGTATCGTCTAGAGCGGGCTCGACCGGAGGATCCCGAATGTGCACCGGTGCTATCGCCTTTCCTTCATCTTTCAAAATCATGTTGTGTAAAATAATACACGTGTACACAACACTCCTAATTTTTTTAACGGATCTTGCTCGCATCGGTCGACTCAATACACCCCATTTCACCTTCAAAACACCAAAAGCCCGTTCGACGTCTTTTCTTGCCGCCTCATGTTGCCTCTTGAATTTCTTTTGGTCTACTTCGTGAGGGTAAGGGATCGACTTCACAAACACGGACCACGAAGGGTAGATTCCATCCACGAGCAAATAACCACGTTTGTATAAATGGTTGTTAACGTAAAATGGACATTTTGACGTGATTCCATTTCGTTCCGTTAAAAATAACGGAGATTGTTGTAGCACATTGATATCGTTTTGAGAACCCGGTGGACCGGCAAAAGCATGCCAAAACCATAAGTCTTGAGAAGCAACCGCTTCGAGCATAACAGTCGGGTATCGGTGATCTCCTCGCATATATTGGCCTCGATACTCTGTCGGACAATATCGCCAAACGAAATGGGTGCAATCAAGGCTACCGAATATACCTGGAAGGTGATGTTTTTCCTCATGAGCTTGGTATAAAAGTGCCATGTCGTGGCTTGTCGGTCTACGTAAGAACTCGGGACCGTATATTTTGCAGACCGTGTCGCAAAAATATTCTAGGCACTCGCAGGAAGTTCTTTCGGCCATATGCAAGTACTCGTCGTTCTCGTCTGGAGTGTTACCAGTTGCGAGCTGTTTAATAGCCGATATCACCTTTTGCAATGGCGTAAACCCCTTCCTACCTCGCGCATCGGGGGCCTCTTCAAACCACGGGTCGTTCTCTTCCACGTCGGCCACAATACATACGGAACCTATGTCGAAAGATATCTTCGTTGTACTTCGGGTCTTAGACAAAATAATCCGCCATGAGTGTCTCATGCCCCTCCTCACGTTGACGTTCAATATATCTCCTTCGGTTAGATGTGCCCGTGTCTTGAAGTTCGGCTTCTTCGATGAGATTTTGAAAAAAAAAGAATGCTACTATCGGATGAATCGTCGCTACTCATGGGTGGGAACCATAACGGGAGTTCATCCGCCATTTTGTTTTGTAAATGTTTGGGAAGAATTGTTGGTATTTTTTGGTTTGGTTGGATATAAATTTGAATGTATTTGGTTATGATTTGGTTTGTTATTTATAGTTTAATTTTTTAAAGAAAAAATATTTTTTTTAATTTTAAACGGTAATATTACCGTTGAACAAGCCCCCAACGGTCAAAATTGTTCCTTCCCCGCGTCGGCATTGTCTCCCCGATCCACACAACTCACCGCGTCGGCAAAAGGTTGGCGGCGGTGTTTGCCGCGCGGCAACCACCTTTGTCGCACCCTTTGCCGACTCCACACCGTACACCCTAATACAATTAGGAACTTGGGATGAATAGTATATGGCTTTGACTTTTTTTAGTATTTTTTATACTTTTACCTTCCAACTTTCAATAGTGACACATACAACCCTTTAATTTTCTAAAAACTTTATTGTTTGGGGGAAATGAATAAGGTCAAATATAATACGTTTTCGTGCTTATTTTTATCTACGTTTTCGATTGGTTTACGTTTTGATGTAAATTATGTTCGGAAACGAGTCAGGTCAAATATAATACGCTTTTATTAGACGATAAAAATTTGAGCCACTTTACGTTTCAAGACTAGCACAACGCGTTGTACCATTCTTCCTTTGAAGTTGGGTATTATGTGCATACACTTTTACAACATATATTTCCGTGCTTTTCATATATATAGTTGTTAGTGCTTTTTTTCTTACATTTAAATTTTATAAACAACCAACTGAAACACGCAACTTAAAAAAGCGTTATCCCGTCGCAAAGCACGGGTATTACTACTATAAGTAAATAGATCAAAATGTGAGACCTACTCACGTTTACACGCTTCACCTCGTTCTTTTTTTTTTTTTTTTTTCATTTTGTGTAAGTATATTCATGACATAATTTCTCCTCCTTTGGTTTTGGGAGGGTAAATGACTTTTCTTGAAGGTTCTTTCAATGGGCTTGTATATGTCCAAGTCCAATGTATATATATATATATATATATATTTTTGGAAAATTAAACTTCAATAAAAACACACATTCGACCCAAACGGTTAAAAGGTCATACAAGCAGACAAACCCCCGACCCAAATGAGCAAAAGGGCCAAAACTACAACATATATAATGGGTATTTACACCAATCCGCCCAATTGAGATAATTACAAGGATATCTATTTCTAACCCCAGGATATATATTGGGTGCTACTTTCTACAACCCCCCCCCCCCTATTTACTTTTTTCACCCCCCCCCCCTCCTCTCACATACTTACAGGTGGGGCCTGCGTGGGACCGACAGTTTTCCTCTCACAAGGGGGTGTAATCAAAAGGGGGGGGGGGGGGGGGGTGTATAGAATGAGCCTATATATTTCTAACCCAAGTCCAATTGAGAATTTATTCGATTTAACGCAATGATTGATTAGCATGTTTAGCCTATTTTCGTTTGAGGTAAACATTTTTGTTTTTATCTACTTGACTCATTAGAGACGAGAGTACGTTAAGGACTCAAGTCAACCCATTATACATTATACATTATATTATTATACATATTAATAGCAAGAGCTCATGAACAGTAAATTTGATTTTTTATTAATATTGATTTTTTTAGGTTTTTATTAGTATTATATTATTTTATTCGTTTAATTGATTTAAACATATATTTTTATATACTTTTAAGATACGATCAAAGTACCAGCTATCAAACAAGAAATCACAAAAATGAATATATACTGGTACCGATGTTCAGTACGGTATGGTAGCGATACGATATTAATTCATCGAAAGCAAAAACACTAAAAATAAATACCGATACAGATGTTATTCAATCGGTTTTTATTGAATTTGGTACGATAGCGACACAATATCCGTTTAAAAAATATATATCGTAATGTTGAAATAAAAAGAGGGGAACAATTGTTTTTGAGTTTTTTCAATATTGTTTTTTCTAAGGTTTTATTGGTTTATTACTTTAATTAATTTAAGTATATTTTTGTTCTCTTATATAACTTTTAAGATACGTTCATAGTACCCGTTATCAAATAGGAAACAATAAAACGGAATGTATACCGGTACCGATGATGTTCGGTACAATATGGTAGCGATACAGTATCAATTTATTTTATTGAAAGCAAAAAAACTAAAAAACAATATTGGTACCGATACAAATGTTGTTCAATTGGTTTCGATTGGGCTTGGTACGATAGCGGCAGAATATCCGTTATAAAAAAAATTCATAATGTTGAAATAAAATAAACATAAAATGCAAGCGAACCGAACCGATATCAACTGAACAACATATATAGGTACCATATCAATATGTGTTATTTTTTCGGTCGATGTAATGCTTTCTCTTTCAATTACTATATCGAGTGCAGGTACTGTAACGAACCAAATTGATACCGACTTAATCCCCGCCGCGAAGCGCGGGAGAATATCACTAGTATACATATGAATTAAAAGTGATGATGAATAGTACATAAAGTTTTTATTTTTAATTTTTTAATAGATTTTTATTTACTATTCAATTTGATTTATTATTAATAACATGTGTTATATATTCCAAGTTATTTGCCCGTGACGTTGTGACAATACGTTATCATGGGCATTGGATCAGTACGGTCGGTTCGCTTCATTACAGTAGAGGTCTGATATATGCACTTGGTATAGAAATCAACAAATGTTTTAAATCGATTGAAAACGATAAAAACAAACACTTGTACCGGCACCAATATTGTTCAAACGGTATTGATCGGTTTAGATTGTCACGGTATTGGTTCTGATATTCATTTATCATCGCATACAAAGTTGTAGAAATTAAAACTTTTCTAAATCGGAAATCATAAAAATGAATACACGTACCGGTACTGGTGTTATTCGGTACGGTAGGGTAGCGGTACAGTGTCAGTTTATCGAAAGAAAAGACAATAAAAATAAATACCAGTTTGAAACCAATGTTGTTCGTTCTGTTTTGGTTAAGTTCACTAAGGTAGCCGCACTATATCCGATATCAAACAAGAAACCATAAAAATGAATACATACCAATACCGATGTTTTTCGGTTTAGTCATATATGATAGTGACACGATGTTAGTTTAACAAAAGCAAAAAAATAAAAATAAACATTGGTACAAATACAGATGTTCAGTTGGTTTTGGTTCGGTTTGGTACGATAACGACATAATATATGTTTTCAATAAAATTTATATCTCAATGTTGAGTAAGAATAAACATGGAATGCAAGCCAACTGAACTGATATCAACTAAACAACATCAGTACCGGTGTCAACAGGGGCGTAGCATTTAAGGGGCCGGGAGGGGCGCCCGACCCCCCGAACTTTCCGCTCAGTAGTGTTGTACATGTAGTTTTCGTATGGAAATTTTTGGGTATATACGTTTTCGACCCCCCGGTTCTATAGAATTTTTTTGGGTATATACGTTTTCGACCCCCCGGTTCTATAGAATTTTTTTGGGTATATACGTTTTCGACCCTCCCGACGAAAACTTCAAGCTTCGCCACTGGGTGTCAATAATTTTTTAGTGTTTTCGATTGATGTAAAGTTTTCTTTTCGATGACTATAGCGATTGTCGATACCGTAACAAAAAAAATAGATATCGACTGAATTTTCGCAGCGAAGCGCGGGATAATTTCACTAGTTTACCTTTAAATGAATCAAAGATAGTCTGGGTGACATGAAGGGAAAGAAGAACATTATTTTAGTTAGTTTATTCGTTTTGGTTTTGTGTACCTAGTACAAGATTATGTGGGGTGAGTAGGGTTTAAATCTGTATTTAATCAAATTATTGACATAATCCAATCTGGCAGTTGTTGATGAAAGCCAACTCATAATTGCTAGTTAACTACACAAAAGGGTTCTACCAACCAGAGGTTGGAACTGTTTATTCCAACTAAACACAAAAGCCACCTTTAGTATAAATATAACATATATAAAAGGGTTATTGAATTTTATTACCCTCAACTATTGGCTATTGGCCGCTGCCACCCTCAGCTATCACTTTGACGGCCGTCACCCCAACTTAACACTTAGTGTGTTCTGTCACCACGTCGTTAACTAATCACTAACCTTTGATCTTGTTACTATACTTTTGGGGTGTCCTAAGATCCCTAAAACATTCCTAAGATCCCTATGACACCCCCAAAAGTATAGTACCAAGATCAAAAATTAGTGATCAGTTAACGACGTGGTGACAGAACACACTAAGTGTTAAGTTAGGGGTGACGGACGTCAAAGTGATAGTTGGGGGTGGCAACGACAAATAATCAATACTTAGGGTGATAAAATCCAATAACCCTATATAAAACTACATATAACAAATTATTAAATGAACTTCAATTTCAATTATATATGTATGTTCTTTACATGGGAAAGATTTATTAAATGTTAGTCCATGAGGTTTGTAGAAAGTAATAAAGTTGGGTATTACTCTAGTCTGGTCTAATCATGCACTATCATGTCATTTTTACCATAAACTACCCTAACACCTCAAAATCACTGGCAACACCCATTTCAACTACCCTAGAATCTTCTAGTTTTTTTAAATAAAGAATAAATTCAACAATAAAAATGACTAAATTATAGTTACATTAAAAATAAAAACAATACATAATTATAACTAAAAAATAAACAAAATACGAAAATTTAATAAAAAAGAAAACTTCATGTGTTTGAGAATTACCGAACCGCCACCTTGAGATTTCGAACCGCCCCCTCGTGTGTGCGAACCACCCCCTCTCTTGTTCAAACCGACTACTCGGCATTCAGTGGTGTTTTTTCTTGATCCAACACATGATTTTTGTTTGACCATGGATGACAAATTTGAATAATATTTGATTTTTTTTTTTTTTTTGTGTGAATTGGTTTTTATATATTTTTGTGGTGAAAAATGATTTGAAAAAGGTTGTGTATATAGGTTGTTTAGTTTTAAAACATTTCTTTACCCCCAAAGGTCTTTAACGGCTATATAATCGTTTTTCCAATGGTCATATTCAGGGGCGCAGCTTAGTGGAAGTCCGAGGGGGCGCCCGACCCCTCGAACTTTTCAATGCGTAGTGTTATGAATAGTAATTCGTATAGAAAATTTTTAGATATATACGTTTCCACCCCCCGGTTTCGGAAAAATGGGGGGGGGGGGCGAAGCTTCACCACTGGTCATATTTCAATTGTTTCACGCGAGGGGGTGGCAGCGGTGTAGTCGAATCGAGTTACAACCCGCAAGGCTTACCCGAGGGGTGCGGGCACCCCTTCCACCCTTGAAGTAACAATCTAGGGTATTAACTTTTGATTTATAATATCGGGTATTAAGGATAACATTAGATAAAAACTACCTCATAACTAAGGTGAATTTTGTCATTTCACATCTTAATATGCATCAACGTAAGATGGACTTATTGTCTAAGTAACTCTTATGATTTAAAACATAATTTTTTTTCTTTTATTATTTAATTACACTTTTCTTAATTATTTAACTTAATGGTTTTTGAAGTGGTAAGTTTGGTTCAATGTTTAATATACGAAATTCGAAAGCCCTAAAATATTAAATATCGATCTATTATGTCGAGCTTAAAACAAATTTAACGTGTTGTAAAATAGATTAAATGATTAACGACTTTAATCGAACATTTTGTTTACCGAACATTATTTAACAATTTTGTATTCTTATTTTATAAACAAATAAGTAGATATTTAAAATTATTATTGACTTTTCTTATTTAATTGATTGTTTAGAGTTTTTATAAAAATTCAAATAGTTATTTGTGAATTGTCTAATGCTCTAGGGTAGGGTTCGAAAGATGTAACTAAATAAATCTCCTCATCTTCCCTTTTGAGAGATGAGTCATGTTCGTAACCTAGCATCCGCCAATATTCAGTTCCCACCTTGTCACCGGCTTCACCGCCATACAACCTTAACCGCCGTCATTCACGACAGCCGCAACGCCACCATCCGGCGCGAACCAGATACATCCCACCGTGACATGACCACCATAGCCTCACAACTCTCAACTGGGCGTAAGGATCGCCTCCGTTCTACACGAGTCCGGCCTATATGAGGGGAATCGTGTCATAAATGTTTTGGAATATACTAGTATGATTTATTTTTTAGAATATACACTTCACAAGATCCACGTGTGCAACAAAAATACTTTAATTTTTAACAATAAAGAATAATGTACTTGAGGTTAATTTCTCGTATAAATAAAAAGTGGGCCGTATATTGTATTTTGTTAAAGTTTACATTTATATATATAGGGCCAGATCATTTCAGAACCATAAATATTTACAGAACTCGCAGAACTCCTAATAAACAATCTTTTTATTTATATTTTTTTATGTTTAGGATAATTTTATCATTTATTATGTGTATTTTTACGATTACATACATGTTAAGAGTAATTTATCATTTTTATATGTAATTTTATAATTATACATATGTAAACTAGTTTTTTTACATATATGTAATTAGTTATGACACATATATATAATTTTTGCAATTAAACATATGTAAACTACTTTTAACATGTATGTAATCAAAGAAATACATATAATAGATGATAAAAAGATCATAAATACAAAAACTTATATATAAAATGATTGTTTATTAGGAGTTCTGAAAGTTCTGTAGTTATTTAGAGTTCTGAAATGAACTCAACCCTATATATATATTATATATATATGGGGGAATGATTCACTAAAAAGTGGATTTTGTCTAAGTAGCCTAAGGGTGTAAGGGGCACTCACCTAAGAGGTGAGTCCCCTCTCTTACGCCCAACCAATCAATCAGTGCCACGTCAACTCCCCTCTTAAACTCCCCTAACACCACATTTTGATGGCGGCACTCCCCTATTAGGGGACTTGGTTTTTTTTTTTTTTTTTTTTTTTTTTTTTTGTTTTAATTATGTATGTTTATAAAAAAATATTAATAAAAATTAAATAAAATTTAACAAAAGACATTTCAAAGTAGAAAATAAAAATAAAAATTAAATTCAAACTAGAAAATAAAAATTACATTCAAACTAGAAAATAAAAATTACATTAAAACTAGAAAATAATAATTTTAGAAATCGATTGGCCACCCGTACTTCTTAGCGATGTCGCGTTTTCGGGCGAGGATGAACGGCAACATATTTGGCGGAGCATCGTCGTGCGGCTTGATGAATATTTCCATATCTCGATCGTAATTGTAGTTTTTCATCGTCTCGCGTTGTTCCGCTATGAGCTCGAGAGCCTGCGCCTCTCTTTTCCTCCTCAATTCAACCGCCTCCAATTCAATCGCGTTTTTCTTTTCTTTCATGGCGGTGTACTCTTTGAATTGTGCCGCCAACTCGGCCGAGCTTCCCTCGGACGATGTCGCTTGACGCTTGTCTCGCCGTTGTGCTCTTTGTGGCGAGGGGTCTTCGTTCATATCGGGTATGGAAGGGTCCACCTCAACGGGCTTTCTTTTATGTCCCGAACCTTCCCCTTCCTCACCCAACAATGGGACTTGGGCCCATTTGTCGTGTTTTCGAAGGACCTCCCAAGCCTCGATATGTTGAAAACCGTTCGGAAATCTATCTTTAAATTCTCTTAAAGCGACTTTCATCACGTCGAGATCCTTGACTCCGCTTCCTCGTGTGCGATCCTACATATTATAAAATAATAAGTGTTAAAAAAATATGAATTTAGTAAAGAAAATTAAAAAATATACAGTGTTAAAAAAATATAATTTTTACCGCTTGTTGGTATAGGCCGTTGAAAAAGTTTATTTTCGTCTGCATCGGGCCCCATTTAGACCGTACTTGATGCACGGTCCGGTTACTTCCGCCGACGGTGGCGTTAAAATGATTTAAAATATTACGCCAAAAACTATCGCGGTTTTGTTGATTGCCCTTCTTTTTGTTGGTAGAGCAATGTACATACGCCTTCGCCAACGCCTCTTCTTGGACCTTTGTCCATTTTTCGCTCGTCATTTTTCCCTTTTTTTCCCGAGCGTCATCTTCTTCGTTGCCCAAATCTTCATCCGCATTATATTCATCGTCCTCGTCGCCCAAATTTTGAGTTTCGGGCACTACCTCATCGTCCTCGTCGTCCCAAACAGGTAGAGGACGTTCAACATTTTCTTGGACCGATGGAACTTGTGGGGAACGAAAACCATATGGGTCGAAGGCGGGGGATTGAGGAGGATCATCCATTGATAACAAATTTTGAAAACCATAGCCGAAATTGGGTTGAAGGTTGGTTGCTTGGGTGTTGTAAAAGGAGGGGTGTGAAGGTTGTTGGAAAAAAAACGGGGGTTGTGGAGTATATCCGAAAGGGGGTTGTGATTGTGCACTTGCACCGCTCGAACCACCACGAGACGGTTGCTTGCCTCGTCCCTTAGTTTTTTTCTTGGCTTCGCGGGGTTGGTTCTCCATTGCTCGGTTTGAGAAGTGGGTGTGGTTTGAGAATATAAAAAAATTTTGAAGTGGGTGTGGTTTGAGAGTATAAAAAATAAGTAAAGTTGTGGTGTGGTTTGATGAGAGTGTAAATAAGTGGGTGTGGTTATTTATATTTGTAAAAAAAATGAATTTTTTTTGTTTTTGTTTATGACCGTTCAAATGAGACCGTTCCTCAATAATCGAGCCAAATTCAAACCGGTGGACATGTGCCGAAACCACCCCCCGAATCGGGTCCCCGCACCGATGGCGGCGGTGTTCGCGATCGGGGAAAGTGGTCACCGATGGGGTCCCCGCTTGGTGCCCCGGATACCCTAAGAAGGATTGTGATGATAACATGTGGCACTCCTATTAAGTAGGAATGGATGGCATTTTGGTCCTTATAAATAGGAGTGAAAATGACATGTGACACCCTTTTTGTTTTTTAAAAATACAACAAAAAAACCTAGTACAAAAAAATATAGCACAAAAAAAACTAGTACAAAAAAACTAGCACAAAAAATCTAGTGCAAAAAATATAGCACAAAAAATGTAGTACAAAAAAATATAGCACAAAAAAATCTAGTACAAAAAAATATAGCACAAAAAAATTTAAGCAAAAAAATGTAGTATAAAAAAATCCAGCACAAAAAAATTGAGGAAAAAAAATTTAAGAAACAAAAATTCAGCACAAAAAATTTAGCACAAAAATATAGTACCAAAATTCAGCACAAAAAAATGTTATACAACATAGAAATATAACATTATTTAAGTGGGTTTTTTTAGTCTTCATATTTTATATAACAATATGGTACTCAAATTAAAGATAAAAAGGCGCTCGATTTTACGGTGAAATTTTTTTGAAAAAATAATGTCGTATAAAAAAGTTATGAACGTTTAAAAAATGGGGTGGAATATGCATGTGGAGAGAGAAAGTCCATAAATAAGATTTTCCCAAGATACCCTTGCACTCCATCTTTCTCCTACACTTTCATCTTAACCATTGATTTGAAAAATGAATGGTTAAGATTACTTCTCATCCTACTTAGGCAAAATAAACTTTTTATTTGATCTTACCCCTATATATATGTCACACCCCAACCGATGGCGGAAACATCGGGATGAGACGAACAAATTGCTCAAAACTTCATAACACTATGTGACAATAATAATTTAAAGTCGAATTTCATAAATAGACTAAATTGACATACATAAATTCAAGCAAGAACAACATTGTTTCAACATTACATAAAAACAAATTTTAGGCGTGTATCTAAGTCCACCTAAATTGCATTCTTCGTAGCATTACTGAATCTATCAACCTGCAACATGTACATAAAATAATGTTCAATGCAAAAGCAAAGGCGAGTATACAAGTTTTGTTACATAGCATAATATAGTGTAAAAATGTGCTCATATCCAACATGATTCATAATATGCAATACTAGTATGCTACATGGCGTACAATATGTTCAAACCCGAGTATACAACGCGTTAAAATAGCCTAATCCCAAGAGTATAGCGGGGTGGTAGAATAGTTTAACTTAACAATACCCTCGAATACAAAAGGGGCGCTGCGTTAATCCTATAGCGCTATAATTGTTAAGGGAGGCTAGCAAAGTTAATGAGCATATATCGACCAAATAGTTTACATAGCATACGAGAATAACAAGTATCACACATAGTTTCATGTTTAAACATGGATAGAGTATGTTAAAAATAGTTTGAGTGTCATTTTGTATAATATACATGTTGCATCCCAAAATGGTAAAAGGGAAAAGGGATCGAGTATACTCACGGTTTCTCAAAGTTGTTCCTTTGGTAATCCCGTGAAGAGTTGGAGGTTCAAAGCTTCCTTAGAACACTTAATGTTTTATTTAGAACTCTTTGAGTTCTCTTCCTTGCTTGGAAGATTTTAAGAGAATTAGAGGGGTTGAGAGAAGAATGGTTAGAACACTTAGTGTTCTTTTAGAATTCTTAGAATTCTTGATTTAGAGAGATTAAGAGAAGAATGGTGTGAAGAAAATGGTAGGAGGAGGTTGGTATTTATAGGTGAAGAAGGTGGTAGGTGATTGGTGAAGATAATAAATGGAAAAGATAAATAAAAATAATAATTATAATGGAGAGTGGAGGTGGAAAAGGTGATTGGAGAAAAAAAGAGGTGGAAAAGTGTTTGGTATATGCTTGGTATTTCTTTAGTATATAATATGTAATTGAGTATATAAAAAGTATAAAAGTATAATTCAAGTATTGAGGATGTACGTATAAGTATTTATACGTATAATTGTGTCGGTTTACGTATAAATACGTATTTATAAATGACCGGTTGTGTGAATAAAAAAAATATGTATAAAATATAAATTTTATTATGATTAACGCCTCGAATTGTGAGATTGAAATTAAAATACGAATGTAAGGTTTCTAAATTTAGAATACGAATACGAACATTTTTAAAATAGAAATACGAAGGTACGAGGCGTTACAGTCTCCCCTACTTTAGGAAATTTCGTCCCGAAATTTATTCGAAAGAGACCATAGAATATAATTGTAAGGATTGAATAGATGAGCAAAGTGTTAGTTTCTAGAGCATCTTGTGGTGTTGATAGTTTTTGAAGAATCTATGAGCATCATTGAGTGTATGGAGATTGTTTTGTATATCACTATGTTATACTAAATTTGTAAAAAAAAAAATCTTGATAGTTTATTATGATGTGAACAAATTTACATTTGAAATAAATCATGTAATGAATCAAATTCAGACTCAGAACTATAAGGTGGTGGAGGTGGTAGAGTCAGGTGCATCTGAGCAGCTAATTGTCTTAGCATGTCTTCCAACCATTTATTTCTTTCTGTCAGCCGTTTTATTTGTTGAGACAAATTTCAAACCTGGTCGTTTAACCTAGTCACTTCGACTCCCATTGAATCTGGAGGTAGATTCATTTGAGGCACCGTACTTGGGCCTGCTATATCAGTTGGTGGCAGTTGTTGTTCTACTTCGTTTAATAGTGACTGGAAAAACTGTGGCTGTAATGGTGATTGCAAAAATGATTCCGATGCTAACTGTTCTTGGATCATCATGTTTTCATCAAACAAAGTTTCTTGCGTCGTTGAATCCTCCTCGAAAACTAACGGTGAGAAGCTTGGTAAGACGTTCGGTGTTACTGGTTGGGATAGGTTAGTTGTAATATGTTCTTGTATGTGTGGCAGCGGTGGTTGCAGATCAAATCGATAAAAAGACGATTGAGGAAGCTGCAATAATGATTGTTGTAAATTTTGTGTGGAGGTACTTTCTAAGATAACTGGAGCTCCCTCCGACTGGAATGGTTGAGTTGGTGTATAAATATGAACAGGGGTTAGCCTAATGATGTTAAAATTTATAATCCCAGGTGCCTTTGGTGGAGATAATCCTTGGATAATCTGATCACTTAAGACACCTAATGATTTTGCTATTTTTGTAATGTAAGACCCTCCCATGAGACTTCTCAGAGGATTTGTTTGTTGACTAAAAAAATATGTAGCAAGCTCGTGGGCAATATTACAAGGAACTTGCTCAAAAATACTATGCAGATGGAAAAGTTCGGTTGAACTAACCCTTTGTTGATTATACTTGCGCCCCGTGATAGTGTTGGCTAAAACACGGTGCATATATCGATAACGAGGGTCTGTGAAGTTCATAGAATTATTGTTGCCACACCATTCTTTTGATGAATGGCATCGCCAATATTCTGTCATTTCCGCGAAGGAATAAGAGGTTGATGCCTCCGTAAAAATGGGTTGTTTAACTTCTTCATCTGTATATATGCCCAGATGAACTGCGAATTCTGTTAATGACATAGTATGACGTTGTCCACAAAGTCAAAAATGAATGGATTCATTGGTAAGACTTTTATTATATTTGAAATAGAAAGTGGACAAGAACTCATATACCAGTTCATCGTATGATGGTTCTAGGATGTCGAAGAAATGGCGCCAGGGCGTATTAGGTGGTAGTAATCCTGCCAGTAAACCACTGGAATCAAACATTCCCATTCGATGCCAATCAATACCGCTAATAGTAAAAACTTCAAGATGCTTGAGTTTTCGATACCTCTCTCGATTGGGTAAATCAGTAAACCGAAGGAATGGATGAATTTCTGCTGCATTTGAAGATTCAGCATTTGTTACTGGGAAATTTGCCATTTGAATATTGGGTTTTGTTGAACTAATAAAAGTTTGGGTATGGGTTATTTTGGGTATGTGTTGAATTATATCAGAAGTTGTAGTTCTTGTGTAGATTAGCTCGAGTAGTGAGTTTCTTATATAGATAAGGAAATTTCGGTTTACACCATACGATTGGTTAAGGCTTCCATGATACGTTTTAAAACAGTTTACTGTAGTTAGTTTGAAAATTTGAATTTGAAAATGTATGATCTCGAAAATAATTTGAATTTTGAAAATTTGAATTTAAGGATGTATGATTTTGAAAATAATTTGAATTTTTGAAAAGAGGGGATTGTATCGTATAAAGTTGATAATAGTAAAACGTAGGTTTGATTAAAACTTGGATTGTTCCAAAATAAAACTTTGACTAAACCGAAATAAATCAAGAGTCCTTTCGAGTTAGGGAGATTTCGTTGAGAACGAAGAAATGTTGGTAACTACCTCTGAGGTAAGGAAATCACCCCTAGCTCATTGGTGAAGTTAAAAAGTGAGTGGAGCTAATCGTCAAGGTAAGGAAATCACTCCTATCTTGATGATAAGCTTCCATTTTTTTTTATTATTTTTTTTGGGAATATGAGTATTAGCATAAAAATTTAGAACAATTCACATGACATACTTAGTTAACAAGACTAACGCATCTCTGGCATGTGAATAAACAGGTCAACCCATCGTGTACCGCAATTGAATGACTTATCTCGTTCACGGGCGGTGCGCTACTCCTATAGCACTACGAATAGTGCTATACATGTTAAGGTGTGGGTTAAAGGACAAGTTCATCACATAAGAATAACCCAGTAATACGAATCCAGTATAACATACTAGTATGCATGTATTAGATTGAAATGATATATCGTACAAATGTAAAACACATTAAAATTGAGATAGCATAAAAGAGATTTAACGTAAAAAATTAGATTGTCACGGAACGTAACATAAGACTATTCCAAAGTAAATCGAAGTCCTTTCCGAATTAAGGAAACGTGCTTTGGCCTAATAGACAAATACTCTCATCGAGTAGCGACTAACGATATTTGTCCTTCCAGTTACTACACGTCCTTAATCAATTGGGAAAATCGAAACTTTGGCGAGATTGAAAATCGAAGAGTGGGACTAGTTAACAAGATGCGAGTTTCACCTCTAACTTGATAACATCGTACCCTAACGTGGTTGGTACTTATCAAAAGATAAGGGTCCACTAGAATATGAAATGGAAATTTCCTTCAAGATCTGGATATCACTCCTAACTTGAGGGTAGATTTCGTGCAAAATTCAAAGTATAGCTGAATGAAAGTTATCACCAAATGTGGGAATCACCCTTATTTTGACGAGTCGTTTCGATTGTGTTATAAGAGTGTCTTCAAAGCCTACAAGTGTGTATTGTGTTAACCTTAGGAAAGGCATATGTATTAGAAGACCAAAGAGAATAGAGAGAAACAAATAAGATAGAAGGGAAGTAGTTTTTAAACAACACATAAGGATAAAGCTCCTAAACTATAGACTAGGTAAAAGCATTCATACTTTTCCTAATTCCCTATAGTTATGGCTCTGATACCAATCTGTCACACCCCAACCGATGGCGGAAACATCGGGATGAGACGAACAAATTGCTCAAAACTTCATAACACTATGTGACAATAATAATTTAAAGTCGAATTTCATAAATAGACTAAATTGTCATACATAAATTCAAGCAAGAACAACATTGTTTCAACATTACATAAAAACAAATTTTAGGCATGTATCTAAGTCCACCTAAATTGCATTCTTCGTAGCATTACTGAATCTATCAACCTGCAACATGTACATAAAATAATGTTCAATGCAAAAGCAAAGGCGAGTATACAAGTTTTGTTACATAGCATAATTTAGTGTAAAAATGTGCTCATATCCAACATGATTCATAATATGCAATACTAGTATGCTACATGGCGTACAATATGTTCAAACCCGAGTATACAACGCGTTAAAATAGCCTAATCCCAAGAGTATAGCGGGGTGGTAGAATAGTTTAACTTAACAATACCCTCGAATACAAAAGGGGCGGTGCGTTAATCCTATAGCGCTATAATTGTTAAGGGAGGCTAGCAAAGTTAATGAGCATATATCGACCAAATAGTTTACATAGCATACGAGAATAACAAGTATCACACATAGTTTCATGTTTAAACATGGATAGAGTATGTTAAAAATAGTTTGAGTGTCATTTTGTATAATATACATGTTGCATCCCAAAATGGTAAAAGGGAAAAGGGATCGAGTATACTCACGGTTTCTCAAAGTTGTTCCTTTGGTAATCCCGTGAAGAGTTGGAGGTTCAAAGCTTCCTTAGAACACTTAATGTTTTATTTAGAACTCTTCGAGTTCTCTTCCTTGCTTGGAAGATTTTAAGAGAATTAGAAGGGTTGAGAGAAAAATGGTTAGAACACTTAGTGTTCTTTTAGAATTCTTGATTTAGAGAGATTAAGAGAAGATTGAGAAGATTGAGAAAAGAATGGTGTGATAAAAATGGTAGGAGGAGGTTGGTATTTATAGGTGAAGAAGGTGGTAGGTGATTGGTGGAGATAATAAATGGAAAAGATAAAAAAAAATAATTATAATGGAGAGTGGAGGTGGAAAAGGTGATTGGAGAAAAAAAGAGGTGGAAAAGTGTCTGGTATATGCTTGGTATTTCTTTAGTATATAATATGTAATTGAGTATATAAAAAGTATAAAAGTATAATTCAAGTATTTAGGATGTACGTATAAGTATTTATACGTATAATTGTGTCGGTTTACGTATAAATACGTATTTATAAATGACCGGTTGTGTGAATTAAAATAAATATGTATAAAATATAAATTTTATTATGATTAACGCCTCGAATTGTGAGATTGAAATTAAAATACGAATGTAAGGTTTCTAAATTTAGAATACAAATACGAACATTTTTAAAATAGAAATACGAAGGTACGAGGCGTTACAATATATATATATAGGGTTGAGTTCTTTTCAGAACCCATTTTTTGTAAGAACTTACAGAACCAATGTGAGCCACTCATTTATTTTAAACTTAATTTGTTTATAAGTAAATAAAAAAGGTATAATGGTAATTTGAAAAACATGATTTTTGTCCAATTAATTAAATAAATATCTATCTATCCTATTTTCTCTAACTCTCTGTATGTTAAGGATTTAACCAATGTTAATTATGGTTATTAATTTCATCAAACTGATTATATGCGATCTATTTACACATATGTAAACATTCTACATATGTGTAAGTGTACAAATTTACATATATATAGCTCTTTCAACTTATACTAATTTTTTATATATGAACGTTTGTGTACACATATGTAATTTTCGTACTTATCATCTATTTTTCAATCTCAACATCTATTTATTCATGTACATAAAATATTCAAAATGGTCATCATGTTCTTTTTTTTTCAAAACTGGTCTTCTATTTAGATCTTCGTACAGATAATTCCTTTCTCAAAATGGTTGTCAATTTACATATATGCAACTCTGTTTTACATATGTGTATATTAAAATCTTTACAGACGTGTAATGTTGTTTAGATATCAAAATGGTTGTCAATTTACATATATGCAATTCTGTTTTACATATATGTATATTAAAATCTTTACATAAGTGTAATGTTGTTTAGATATATAAAGGTAAACCAGTTCATATTTGTAATTGAATATGAAAAAAGTTCATAATAAAAAAAGATATAACAAAATGTAAATAGTTGAGAAGAATCAAGAATGCAACCAAACATAAAACCTTCAATTTCACTATTGCCATCCTCTACGTGAATTCAAAAATAAAACAAATTAGATTAATAAATATGGTGTAATTTTAACACTAAACTGAAACAAGATTTGAAATTGATTTAAATAATCAACCACCACTCAAACCTTTTCTCTCCTCAAGTCTTTCTGTGTTTATTCTCCATCTCGCCATTTAAATTTACAATACAAAGGGTTTGTGCTTCATCGCATCGATCTTCTTAAGTATTTATTTGGCGTTTTGTAGGCTTCAGTTGTGTTTTTGACCCGGCTGTGCACTTGGTTGTGACAAGCCTTGGAGGTCTACAACGTTTCCTAAGTTCGAGCCATTGGTGTTTTCGTGTATGCCCAAAGTAATATATGCAGTTGTGACAAAAAATTCGCATGAGGAGAGATAGCCAAACACTTCTTGTATTAGTGCTAAATGTGTTGGCGCGCAGCCATTACAAGTACATAGAAAAATCTTCGGCTGTTTACATGTAGCATCTTCTTAACTGTTGAGCATTCCAGGTTCTTGGGACCTCTTTGTTGTCGAGGGTGCGTAATTTATACGCTCCTTTCCCAAGTACTTCGTCTATAACATAAGGTCCTTCCCACTTGGGAGCTAATTTTCCGGGTTTTTCGGCGTTAGACGCCTCATTGTCCCTTAGGACGTAATCTCCGGGGTTGAACGTGCAAATTCGGACCTTGGGAGTTATAATACTTCTCCAGTTTGGTTTTATACTTTGCTTCGCTAATCGCCGCCATCTCTCTTCTTTCTTCTAGGAGGTCAAGGTCCAACCTCCTTTCTTCTTCATTGTTGATCACGTTCATGGAGAGCATTCTTGGCGACGGTAGTCCGATCTCTGCTGGTATGAGGGCCTCGGACCCATAGACTAAACTGAACGGTGTTTCTCCGTTGCTTGTTTTTGGCATCGTCCTATGGGCCCATAATATGCTGGGTAGCTCGTCAACCCAGCCTCTTCTTTGTGTTCCCAACCGTGCCTTGATACCGTCTACGATGCTCTTGTTGACGGCTTCGACCTGACCATTCCCTTGCGGATGCACAACCGAGGAGAAGGTATGCTCTATGTGTAGCTCTCTAAACCAGCGTTAAAGGTCTTCTGCGGCAAAATTCGTTCCGTTATCGGTGATGATTCTCAGAGGTAGCCCGAATCTGCAGATTATCTGTTCCCAGATGAAACGCCGCACTACGGTAGATGTGGTTGACGCCAGTGCCATTGCTTCCACCCATTTTGTGAAATAGTCTACCGCGACTGTGATAAATTTCACTGCACCCGGGTCTTCAGGAAAAGGACCAACCGTATCTATTCCCCATTGTTGAAACGGCCACGCCATTGTTACGGGGAGTAGTTCATTTTTGGGGCGCATTGTTTTCGGGGCGTGTCTCGGGCACCCGCTGCATTTCCTCAAAACCTTCACTGCGTCTAGATGCATTCCAGGCCAGTAGTACCAGACGTTCATCACTTTCGCTACCACCATTCTCGGACCGGCATGGATGCCACAAATTCCCTCATGTACTTCCCGGATCAGGTAGTTTGCGTCTTCTGGGTCGACGCATCTCAACAACGGCCCTAGGTATGATTTTCGATACAAGATTCCATCAACCATCTGGTAGTGCTTGGATTTGTATTGGACCTTCCTTGCTTCGGCTTTGTTTTCCGGCAATATTCCAGACTGGAGATACATGATTATGGGAGGCATCCAAGATGTCGTTCCTAACTGAATAACGCTCACTTGCCTCAGCGGTACCGATGGATTGCTCAGAACTTCAATGCGCACATCCATTGCGAAATGCTGGAAACTGGTGGATGCTAGCTTGTTCAGTGCATCTGCTGGTTTATTCTCGCTTCGATTGATATGGTGCACCTTGTAAGAGTAAAAGTGATGCAGCAATGCTTTCGCTTGGTCTAGGTATAACGCCATTACCTCTCCTTTGGCATCGTACTGGCCGTTAATCTGCCCGGCTACTAACATGGAGTCCACATGCGCCTCGATGTGTTTGACTCCCATCTTGGTCGCCAACCTCAGACCGGCGAGAAAGGATTCATATTCGGCTTCATTGTTCGTGCTCTTGAAGTCTAACCGGATGGCATACGTGAATTCATGTTTTTCCGGACTTACCAGCCTGAGTTCTGCGCCTGCGCCATCCTCGTTAGACGCGCCATCTGTATACAGTAGCCATGGTTCTTCCGAATGTTGTCTTTCAGCTCTTTCCATTGCCTTACATTCCCTGTCCTTGTCATCGGGCACCTCTGTTATGAAATCGGCCAACACCTGGCCCTTGATTGCTGGCGCCGTCTGTGTTGGCAATCTTATGAGGCAATCTTTCATTTCTCGGTACGCTTGTTCGGCCTCTGGGGTCCACTGGAATTGACTTTTCTTCATGCAATTGCGGAGTGTCTTGATAAACGGGAAAGATTTAGCTGCGTGGTTGGCTAAGAAACGGTTGAGTGTTGCTAACCGTCCGGCCAACTTCTACATTTCCTTGATCGTCGATGGTGAAGGCATTCGCTCGATTTCTTGCACCTTTTCAGGATTGACTTTGAACCCATCCTTTGTGACGATGAAACCCAGGAACTTTCCTTCCTCCATGCCGAAGGAACATTTCGTTGGGTTTAGCTTGATACTCACTCCGCGCAGTGTATCGAACCTTTTTTGAATGTTTGCAAGCATCATACTTTCCTCTTTACTCATGATGACTAGGTCATCCATGTACACTTCGATATATTTGCCAATAGCATCGCTGAACGTTTCATTCATCAGTCTCTGATAGGTCGCACCGGCATTCTTTAGCCCGAAAGGCATTTTGGTGTAACAGTACAGCCCTGTCGGTGTGCGGAATGCGGTTTTGTCCTCGTCTTGGATGGCCATTTGCACCTGGTGGTATCCCTTATAGCAATCGAGGAAACATTTCCATCTGAATGTCGCCAGTGAATCGATCTTCTCGTCAATATATAGTAAGGCATAACAGTCGCGCGGGCATGCTTTGTTTAGATCTTTGTAATCTACACACATCCTCCAACTACCGTTCCCTTTTTGGACCATTACAGGGCTCGCCACCCAAGTTTTATATCGGACTTCTCTGATGATGCCAACATTCAACAGCTCTGTGACTTGTTCTTGCATAGCATCGTGCTTTATGTCTCCTAAATGACGTTTTGCATGCACCACAGGTTTGGCAGTCTCTGAGACGTTTAGTCTGTGCTATGCTATATGCCGTGGAACACCCACCATGTCAGCTGGTGTCCAGGCAAACACGTCCATGTTTTCAAACAACAACTTTTTTAGTGCCGCGCGCGTGAGATCGGACATTGCGGGGCCTAGGGTGATTATCTGTTCTGGGTATTTGCTGTTCAGAACCCATTTTTCAGCTTCCGCGCGTGGTGCTGGTTTGCTTGCTTTTGCTGGCCTGATTTCGTCTGTTGCCAAGACTTCTTTGCTTGCGTAAATTATTGCTACCCCTGTCTCTGTTGGGAAACCTACGGCTGAATGTGGCCCAGAGAAAATCATACTAAAATCTCCTTGGGACTCTCTTCCCAAAAGGATATCATGTCTTGAATGTGCGGGTAGCACCATGAAAGTAACTTCTTCTGTTCTTGAATTCCTTCCGTCTGAGAGCAACACTGGGAACGATATTTGGCCGAGAGGAAAAACGGCTTCATTGAAGAAACCAGTTAATGGGTAGTCGACTGGCTCTAAGCGCGCTTTGTCCTCTTGGTCAAATTGGTTGAAGCATTGTTCGTAGATGATATCTGCAGTGCTCCCTGGGTCAATGAAAATGTAGTCGGGTTGGTAATGACCGATTACGCCAGATATGACTATGGGCCGTCTTTCTCTTAGACCTCCTCTCACTATGGGAAAAACAACTTGTCTCTCGCGCCACGAGTCATCTTGTGTGCGCTTGTTATAGTTCTTTCTTGGCTTTCGTGGACCTCCTTGAACCATGTGAGTTTCTAACTTCCAAAGTTTCTTGTTGTCTGGCCCTTCTTCTCTTCGTTGAATTTGACGGTAGTCGCGCTTTCCGCCTTTCACTAGATGGGTAAGTCTGCCATCTCGTAAGGCTCTTTCTATCTCTTGTTTTAGGCTGAAGCAATCGTCAGTCAGGTGACCTGTGTCCTTTTTGAACTCACAAAAAAGATTTGGGTCTTGGCCCCTCTTGTTTCGCATCTGTAGGGGAGGTTTGAACTGGTGATTTTCGGTTGACAAAACTTCAGAAGGAGTTTTTGTTAAGGGTGTCCACTGTTTTTCTCTGTTCTCCCTTTTGACCTCCTTGCGATGAGCAATCTGGTTGATTGTATTGCGCGCGTCTTCTCTTGTCGGGCTTCTTTCTCTATAACCGGACGTTTTCCACGATTGGCCTTTGCCTTTCTTGTTGCTGCGATCGTTATGGTTGTAACTGTATTGACGGTTGTCATCACCAGTCAATTTTTTGTCAGTGCGCGCGATTGTCTTTGCTGCTTCGATGAAGGTTTCCCAATCTTTGGGGCCTCCATCTCTTCCTTTCAGTCGTTTGATCAGGTCGTCGCACTTTACTGCTCTCATAAAGTGCGTGCGCATCATCTTCTCACCTACATCTCCAATTTCGAGGCATTCTTTGTTATACCTGGTGATGAAATCTTATACGCTTTCGTGATCTTTCCTCCATATATTCAAACAGTCGGCCGGATCTCTAGTGTGCCTGCGCTGTTGAGAGAAGTGCGCGGGGAACTTGTCTCGAAAATCAATCCATGACTTGATTCTTCCTGCTGGCAGGCTGTCAAACCAGATGCGCGCTGCGCCGACAAAGGTTTGTGCGAAAAGATGACACCAAGTTGGTAGATTCCAGCCACCTGTTACCCCTGCGCCATTGAAGACTTGGAGGTGGTCATCGGGATCTGTTAAGCCGTTGTATTTGCCTACATTGTGTGGCAGTTTTGTCTTGTCGATATCGGCTGTTGCAATCTCTCTGATGAACTTTGAGTTTTCAGCCATGCCATCTGGGCGATAGCTCAATGAATAATCATGTTCTGCTTTTGGATTGTACCCCGCGCGCTTGCGGGGTTTGTATGCCTCGTGTTCAGGTGGTAATCTGCTGAATACCGTGTTCTCTCTCTTGTGCGTTGGGTCATCTTCTTCATCATAACTATCCCACTCGTCGTTTATGTTGCGCGGGCCTAAACGACTTTGCACTGGCTTTCTTTGTTGGTGGGAGTGTTGCACATAGTTGCTTTATGTTTCGCCATAAGTATCGCGCGTGTCATGCGCGCTTGGCCTCCTGATGTTTGGTACAGGTGCTTTTTCAGGTTGTAAGTTCCACGCATTGGCCTGCTGAGGCATGTGAGTGCTCAGAGACCTTTGTGGTGGAGTAATAAAAACGGATTGGTTAGCTTGTGCCTGGAGTACGGCTTGTTGTGCGCTGAGCTGTGTGTAGACAAGATTTAGAGACGCCATTTGTTCGGCATACCAGGAAGCCAGAGTTTTTCCTTCGGGTAGCCCTAAAAGTGCAGAAAAGTTCAATTGTGTTTGGTCTGATGCGGCTGAGGGCCTAGCTCCATGGTTTGGTGCTTGAACTATTGGAGGTGTTTGGTGAACTACCCTAGGTGGAGGTTAGAAAGTGGCTCCATTTGTGGTTTGGTTGATGACCCTGGGTGGGGGTTGGAAAGTAGCTCCATTAGTGGTTTGGCTAACCGCTCTGGATGCACTTCCAAATATTTCTGGGAAATCGTTGTTCACTCGCCCTTCTTGGATGGTCTCGTTCCCCTGTACTCTTTGGACACGCGCGGTGTCCTTGATGAGTTCAAAGGAAGAGACTTCTCCGTCCATTTGAGGAGAAGGGTGTGGTTCAGTCATTCTAGTGAGTTTTCGAACAAGAAAGAAGATGAGAGTGGTTTGCAAAAGATGCGGATGGCGCCAATGATGAAACACTGGTTAAATCCGATGATTAACTAGCTGGGTCGTCTCTTCTGTGGGTTCAATCTTCTTTCTTACTCGCCAGAAGACTGAGTCCTGCAAAACAACAACACTGTTAGCTCGTTAAGAGGGGAATGTGGGGGTTTCCCTCTTAACCGGGCTCCGGCGTGAGAATAAGTTCTGTTATGAGGAATAAGACTGTGTGTGTTAAGAGTGAGAGTGTGAGGAATCGAATGAATTAACCTGAATGATGAAGGGTTCTATTTATAGCCAGAGGGTGAAAGAGGGAGGATCAACCTTGCCAGCTGCTATAGGGCGCCAGCTGTCCGACCAAGGGGAATATCCTCTTGGTCTCCTCTGCTGTGGTCAGGGTAGTGGTACACGTGGCGCGCCTATATTCGTCCATGCTGGGAACCTCGTACTGCTGTTGTCGGCCTGCTCCTGGATTTGTTGCAAGCCTACATGGCGCCTGAAGACTGGTGGCACGTGTTGTCCTTTCTGTCGGAAGGAGCATCTTTGGTGCCACCTTGACGTCTTCCAGAAGCTTCTAGAAGCTTCTAGATTCGCTTGATGATGTAGGCGCCATGTTGGATGAAAAAGTGGTGTGGTCCTTGTCATGTAGGCAAAGAATTGGGACCATACCTCTTCAGTTGAGCATAAAACTTTTCATGCGATCTACCAATGCTTGTACCATTATGTTGTTCACTCTTGATATTTTGGTCGTCTTTTCCTGATTTGTGCTTCTAATTAGACGAGAAACTATTATAATTGGTCGCCAACTTCTTCCCTTGATCAAACTAACATTTTTTTGTTTTTGTTTTAGGTTTAGATAAAGATTGTGGATTTTGTATTTTAGGTTTAGATAGAAATTGTGGAAGAGAAAAAGAGGGATGAATTTGACTAAATCTACGGGTGGTTATAACTTTCTTTTTCTTATTTCCTAAACTACCCTTTTTAATCAAATAAAATACTCTTAAACTATCTAAACTATTGCTAAAATGCCATTTTGATTTGTAGCCATTGATTGAATAATCTAAGGGCTGTAAAGAGTTCTGCAGGTTCTGTAAATTTTTTTGGTTCTGAAATGATCTTGATCCTATATATATATAATAAATCTTGAAGTCTTTTATAAACAATGTTTTTTTGTCTTTTATGGTTCTTGTCTTGTAGTGTTTTTTCTGACTTGTAGTGAGTTTGCGTGTTTTTTAAACGAGTCTGCGTCATAAGTTCGTGTTTGCCTTTGCTTATGTTTTACGTCACATAGTGGTACAGTTTTTTTGTCTTTTATGGTTCTTGTCTTGTAGTGCTTTGTTTCTTTTGTCTTTCATTCTTTTTGCCTTGTAGTGAGTTTGTCTGTGTTTTATGTCACACCCTCAAATTCTATATGCGAGGTTTTATCGTGAGGCGTGTGATATACCAGGATCAAGCCACTAATCATGTTGAACCATATCAAAATAGTTTTAAAACGTTTAACTACCACATTCAACATGAATAGTGATATCAGTTTTAAAGTTTAAAAAATGGGTTATTGGATTTTAATAATCCGAAGTTTCACCCGTTGGCCACTAATAATCCCAACTTCAAAAATTTCCTGTAACAATCCCAACTTGTAAGATTTTGGCCTCCAATGATCCTTTGCTAACTGGGTTATAACCCAATTAGTTTTTTGCTGACATGGTTGATGACGTGGACACAACTTTGTTATTTGTTGACTTGGCTGTGTATGGGACTCAGCACAAAAACTCAACAATGCACCTAGGATGTTCACCGAATGTGCAAACTTGCACCCGCTACCGCTTTATTCAGCACTGGAGGTGGTGATGGTGCCACATAAGCAACCAAGTCAACAAATAACAAAGTTGTGTCCACGTCATCAGCCACGTCAGCAAAAAACTAACTGGGTTATAACCCAGTTAGCAAAGGATCATTGGGGGCCAAAATCTTACAAGTTGGGATTGTCACAGGGAATTTTTGAAGTTGGGATTATTAGTAGCCAACGGGTGAAACTTCGGATTATTAAAATCCAATAACCCTTAAACAATGTAAGTTTAAGTTATCAGCGGAAGCAAAGTATAAAATCCAGACATAATGGAAAACCGCAATTGTTTAGCATAAATAATGAAAACAGTTCATTAACACCATGACACTCTCCAAGCTGGCCGTTCCCATGTGCGTTGTACCTAACATCCTGCAAAGCATGCTAAAGTGTATCAACATAAAGTTGGCAAGTTCACAGTTTTAGTTCAACGAAAAGTAAGTTCTGAATACAATGTTTTAAAGGCATGTCATGGGTAGCTAACTCGCTGTTAAGCAACTAAACATGTGGTACCGTATACTGACGTAGTAAGTTTTTGTGCCCTCCACATCAATGTCTATTCGCATTGATGCAATAGTTAAGGTCAAAAGTTCATGCCCAGCTCCCCGCGCGGTGTAAGGTTTTATCAAACCTAATAGCGCTATCAACTAATACCCCGTTTGCCAACCCGGCAACTAATCAGTATAAAAAAATAGGGACTTTCAAGATATATGTTCCGTTTAGTCCACTATAGACATGAAATTAAACTAGAGTATTTAAGTTATCATATTCTATCTAAGAATAAAAGTGTAGTCCCAAACCAGTGTAGTGTAATCCCAAAACCAGGGATTGCATGATTTTAGTAAAGTAGTGAACTCACCTTAGATTGCTCGGTAATTGCATGATTTTAGTAAAGTAGTGAACTCACCTTAGATTGCTCGGTAAGGTTTAGTAGCTATGGGAAGGTTGGGTTCAAACACGTCCTATATGTTTACATGTGGTTTGTTAGTTAGGTTACTAGGATACAGTAATGTGTTTTCACGTAAGTCATGTAGCATGCATGCACATACATTTAAGCACCTAATCAGTTTTCATATTTCACAACCGTATTATCATGCACACTATCCTAATGCACAATCCAAGACACAGTCACGTGTATACAAGTTGTCATGTGTTCGTGTTAATTCTTGTTAACATACCATTATCAAATTTCCTGTTCATGCTTGTGTACATACAGTCTTACTCATGTATACATATCACGCATGTATGCATCTACATGTGTATCACATACACACCTTCATAACTAGGGTTTCCTCATACGGTTTCACATGTACACACATACACGGTTCATACACAACATGCATACATACATCACAACACACACCCTACACATAGTGTTACGTGCTCGCCCTTACATACACATCCATACGCATACTTGTTTTCATGTATCCACACACCTATCCATTCCACTACATGTTCCACTTACAAGTGTGAACACATACGCATATTTTATACATTCTGTCTACACCACATAACTATTTAAGCATATAAACATACCCACAAGACATTACACACCACTGATCATAATACCTATTCATGCATATAACATCACAACATATGATCGCATACATATACATGTGTATAGAACGTACAGTTTTCTTTTTCGCAGCTTATATATATATACATCATGTTGTTAACCATCTGCAAACCATACATACAATAGAATCACATAAAACAAAATATGCAGAAGAAAGGTGAAGGAATACTTTTCTGTGGCTAGGGTTTTGCAAGAAATATTGTCAAGATAGATAGAGCTGAGAGAATCAATGAATTCGTAGAAAATGGGGCGAGTTAGGGTTTAGGTTAGTATTTATAAGGTTTCCTTCCGGGTTATTGGTGCACTTCGGGTTAACAAAGGTTAAGGTTCCGTGTTTGAATGTTTCTGGGTTATAAAAAGTCTTCGAGTATAAGGGTTAAGGGTTTCCGAGTTTATGGAGTTAGTAGGGGTTACGAGTTTGTTAGTAGGGGTTCCGAGTTTATGGGTTTTAGATTAAAGGGTGTCCGGATTTAGGGTAGGGATATAGGGATTCCGAATTTGTGAATTAGGCTTAGGGGAAATTCTGAATTTATGAGTTGTTTTCAATATATATATATATATATATATATATATATATATATATAGGGAGCCGCTAGAATGAGAACCACCTCCAGTTATGAGAACCATGAGAACCATTTTCAACCAATCAGAATTTGACAACCCAAAGGGTATTATGGTCATTTACCCCATATGTCAAGTCTTTCCTCTCTCTCTTCATTTAATATGACTGACTAGTTATATATCTCTCTCCTCTCTCCTATTTCATCTCTCATTTTACATTTCTCTTTCATATTTGTTCCAAAATCTTCTGCAGACACAAATCAAAGCTCAAAAACCTTATGAAAACCCCAAATCAAAAGTCAAAACCAACCACCACACACCATCGTTGATCACCACCGGCTACCACCTCGGGGAGAGACGCTATGGGTGATCTGCAACCCCATCTCCGTTGCTCGTTTGTGCGACTTGGGATTTCGAGTTTATGCTCTGGTCGACGGCTGGGTGGTGGACCGGCGGCAGCGCCGCCGTGAGCGGCGGAGGTCCCGGTCTCCTCCTGTGTTGTTGATTTCTCTGGTATTTTTTTTCGCCATGTGTTCTTGATTTTTCTGGGTTTAGCATGTGTGGGGAATTTGATCTTGTTTGTTGGTTTGATTGGGTTCTTTTGATTTGTTGTTTCTGTTTTGATTGGGTTCTTTGATTCAAAAAGTTTGGGTTTTTTGATTATTTTGGTGGGTTTGATGTTGAATCTGGGTTTGATGTTTGAATATGGGTTTGATGTTTGAATATGGGTTTGATGTTGAATCTGGGTTTGAAAATGGGTTTGATGTTTGAATATGGGTTTGATGTTGAATCTGGGTTTCATGTTGAATCTGGGTTTGATGTTGAATCTGGGTGTTCTTGAATCTGATGGTGGTATGTTCTAAAATCGGTTGAATCTGCGATTGGGGTTGATTTGAATTCTTGATTCTGTTGATTTGAATTCTTTTGATTATGTGGGTTTTGATCGGTTTAGATTTTGGGGGGCGATGATGCAAAAAAAATAAAAAAAAACGTTGATTTTGATGACGATGGCGCGGCAAAGACGGCGGGAGGGTAGGTTTTTTGAACCTGCAACCCCATTTTGCAGCCTTTTTTATTATCGGAAAATCTGAGCCAAACCCCTTTTTTTTCGAGATACGCTTTGTTTTGATGATGTTGGTTTTTTATATTTTTTTCCCTAGTCGATGACGATAACAATCTATCTGAGACACCTACCGAGTTTGCGTTTTCTAGGTGCGTTCGTGTTGCGTAAAAAAGTTATTTGTAAAAAAAAAATTGTGTAAACCGTAAACTTTTTAACGTAAAACGTAAAAAGTTTAACGTAAACGTAAAAACGTAAACTTTTTTAACGTAAAACGTAAAAAGTTTTTCGTAAAACGTAAAAAGTTTTATGTAAACCGTAAAAAGTTTTTTGTAAAGCGTAAAAAGTTTTAGGTAAAACGTAAAACGTAAATTTTTTTAACGTAAAAACGTAAAACGTAAAAAGTTTAACGTAAAAACGTAAAACGTAAAAAGTTTTACGTAAACCGTAAAAAGTTTTTTGTAAAGCGTAAAAAGTTTTTAGGTAAAACGTAAAACGTAAATTTTTTTAACGTAAAAACGTAAAACGTAAAAAGTTTAACGTAAAACGTAAACTTTTTTAACGTAAAAACGTAAAACGTAAAAAGATTTTCGTAAAACGTAAAAAGTTTTATGTAAACCGTAAAAAGTTTTTTGTAAAGCGTAAAACGTAAATTTTTTTAACGTAAAAACGTAAAACGTAAAACGTAAAAAGTTTAACGTAAAACGTAAACTTTTTTAACGTAAAAACGTAAAACGTAAAAAGGTTTACGTAAAACGTAAAAAGTTTTATGTAAACCGTAAAAAGTTTTTTGTAAAGCGTAAAAAGTTTTTAGGTAAAACATATAGGGGACCGCTAGAATAAGAACCACCCCGAGTTATGTGAACCGCGAGAACCGCGACCCACGGGAGGGCGTTGACCACGATTTTTTTTTTACACCTAGATGTGTATATTTTAAAAACATTCGTAAAAAAAAAATTCAAACGGCGCGACCGAGGGGTAGTTTTTTACACCCAAAGTTTGTAAAAAAAAAAGAAAAAAGAAAAAAAAAATAAAAACACCAAACTTTGGGTGTAAAAAACTACCCCCTCGGCCGCGCCGTTTGAAATTTTTTTTTACGAATGTTTTTAAAATATACACATCTAGGTGTAAAAAAAAATCGTGGTCAACGCCCCCCGTGGGTCGCGGTTCTCGCGGTTCTCATAACTCGGGGTGGTTCTCATTCTAGCGGCAAACAGGCGTTAAAAACAGGCGTTGGAAAAACGACGCGTGAAAAAGTCGGGCGCAAGACGGGTCGTAAAATGGGTCGTAAAAAATTGGCGCGTAAAAAACGGCGTTAAAAAATTGGCTCGTAAAAAACGGCGCGTTGAAAAAACGGCGCGTAAAAAAACGGCGTTGAAAAATTGGCGCGTAAAAAACGGCGCGGAAAAAACGGCGTGTTAAAATAACGACGCTTGAAAAAACCCGGCGTAAAAACGGCGCGTCAAAAAAACGTAAAACGTAAAAAGTTTAACGTAAAACTTAAATTGTAAAAAGTATAAAAAATGTTTAAAAAAATCTGAATTTTAAAATGTTTTTAATAAAAAAGTTATATTTAAAAAAAAGTAATAATATAATAAAACAAAAACTAATAAAAAACAATAAAGATAAAAAGACAAAATAGAGTTATTTTACTAAATTACCCTTTTGGATTATAATATTAAAGACATAATAAGACAAAAAATATTTAATATTAATTTTTGGCTCATTCTATTCCCACCCCCCCTAAGGGTGTACGGGGCGTTCGCGGGGAGGGGTTGCGGTGACCCTTGTCCCCGATCGGGAACACCGCCGCCATCAAAGCGGGGACCCGAATCGGGGGGGTCGATCGGTGTGGACTTACCGCTTGCTTTGGCACGATTTTCGGAATAAGACCGTTATCAAACGGTCACTTTTATTAAAAAAAAAAATAATAAATTTCAACTTTTTTAAACAATATATATCTAACCAACCTAAATCAATTTTTTTACCACACTCACCACTCTCAAACTCACACCAAAACTCTCAAACTCAAATCTTTCAAATACAAAATGGATCCCAGGTTCCCGATTTTTCCTCCCCTACCCGACTTTCCCGACGATGAATGTGAACCGTCAAACGATAGTAGCTTAATTTTCTTCCAAAATCTCATCCAACAAGCGGAGCTACTAGACACGGCATCGTCTAGTAAAAAAAAAGTTGTCCCTCGAGATCGTGAGGGTGACAATGAGACACTCATGGCCGATTATTTTGTTGAAAATCCAAAATTTAATGACGATACTTTTCGTCACAGATTTCGTATGTCCAAGTCTTTGTTCCTAAAAATTGTTAGTGACGTGGAAGCGTACGACGGGTGGTTTCAAGAGGGCTTGGACGGGAGAATGAAGAAAAGTTTCACGCCGTTGCAAAAGGTTACTTCGGCGATTAAACAACTTGCAACCGGTAACCCACCAGACGAAAACGACGAGTATTTAAAGATGTCTGAAAGGACCTCTCGTGAGTGCCTTGAATATTTCTGCCAGACGGTCTGTGCAATGTATGCCGGTGAATTCTTACGTAGACCAACGAGCCACGACGTTGCGCTGTTGTATCAGGCTCATGAGGAGAGACATCATCTACCTGGTATGTTGGGTAGTCTGGATTGTACACACTTCGTCTGGAGAATGTGCCCCACAGAATTGCGTGGACAATATATGAGAGGCGATCATCAATACCCGACGGTTATGTTAGAGGCGGTGGCGTCTCAAGATTTGTGGATTTGGCATGGTTTTTGTGGCCCGGCGGGTGCACAAAACGACATCAACGTGCTCCAACAATCTCCGTTATTTCTTACTCAACGAAACGGAACGGCGCCATATTGTCCATTTCAGGTGAACGACCACTTATACAAACGCGGGTATTATCTTACTGATGGGATCTACCCTAGCTGGTCCGTGTTTGTGAAGTCTTTTCCATATCCTCACATCCCGAATGAAAAAAAATTCAAGAGGCAACACGAGGCCGCAAGAAAAGATGTGGAACGGGCGTTTGGTGTGTTAAAGGCGAAGTGGGGAATACTAAACCGTCCAATGCGTTCCAAAACGGTGAAGTGGGGAATACTAAACCTTGAAGTGAGTTCCGACGACGAGTAGTTTGTTTTTTTATTTTTCTAGTTTGAATGTAATTTTTATTTTTCTAGTTTGAATGTAATTTTTATTTTTCTAGGTTGTTTTTTTTTTAATTTAATGAAATGCCTTTTATTTAATTTTTATTTTTATTAATATTTTTTTAATTTATAAACATGCATAATTTTACAACAAATTAAAAAAAAAAAAAAAAAACCCAAGTCCCCTATTAGGGGAGTGCCGCCATAAAAATGGGGTGTTAGGGGAGTTTAAGAGGGGAGTTGACGTGGCACTATCTGATTCGTGGTGTGTAAGAGAGGGGACTCCCCTCTTAGGGGAGTGCCCCTCTCACCCTAATTCCTGATTACACCCCCTATCAAAAATGTCACATCCATCAATTATTTGGTTTTTGTTTTTAGCCTGTTTTGTCTTTTTGTTGTCTTTTTTTTATTCTTTTATTTAATTATTAGTTATTTAGTATTTGTTTATTATTTAATTAGTTATTATTATTATTATTATTACTATATTTATTATTAGTAGTAGTAGTAATGATATATTATTTATTATTAGTTTTTATTGTTATAATTTATCAAATTATATTTATAGCTGTAACAAAAGCTATATAAAAATAAGTACTTTTTTACAAAATTATTATCATTTAATAATTTACATACCGAGGTTTAATCTATACACCCCCCAAATGTAGCAGGTTGTGCTATCCAAGACTTATACATATTTTGACGTGGTTCAAATATATTCTCCCAGCCAGCTGCATCATTTTCTCTCATTAATTTCCATAGGTTGTTTGTGCTGGCAATTGGATACTCTCCTTGCAATTCTACCATTATAAAATGGTTACCATTCACGTGTGCAATTGTAATTATTTTTTTTTCTGGGAACTCGTGAGGGCCTCTCCAAAGCGAAAAACAAGTAGAACTGTTTCTTTTTTCTTGAGATAAAAAATGAACGATCACATTAAACTTGTTCTCAATCAAGATGTAAGCATTCGTTAGTCCATACGGACACAAACATTTCTTTATACTTGTTTAACCAAGTACTATTCAAGTAATCCAAAACATCCTCTCATCTAGAGTTGATTTTAAACAGTTTAATGCCCAAAGATATTTCTCCTCTGTTTCTTTACGCATAACTGCAAAAGCTATGGAGATTGTCTTGTTGGTAGAAGTTACACCAACAATTTCAAGAAAAGGCAATTTATACTTGTTCGTATTGTATGTGACATCCATAAGCAAAACATGGGGAAAATCAAGGAAGTACTTGTATGATATTTTAGGAACAAAGAATAAGTCTTCCAACATGTTTGAAACTCTATTGGTAGAAATTTCAAAAGTATACCCTTTATCATTTAAATGAGACATTAGCACCTCCATCAAAGATTTCCCTTTATGATCCGTTGCTCGAATTTTATCACGTGCGTTATATATGTTTTTAATTGTAGAGACATTATTTTCATCACGCTCCTTTATAACACCTAAAATATCTTTTGGGAACACACCCTTCCCCGTCAACTCTGCCACCAATTGGTGTTCATTAGGTGTCAATCGTTTGAGGATTGGGTGTCCCTCCATATATTCTCCGGGTGGATGGTTATGCTCACCATGTTTTACTTTTAACGTCCAAGAACCTTTCTTTTTTGAAAATTTCCCTACCATTTCAAACGGGCAATTTATCTTTCTAGTGCCGGTCTCTCTACTTGAATCTTTATCTGATTTATACACACCACCACGATCACACATAAGTACAACTTTAGACACGTAGCCATTTTTAGCTTTCGATCTTTTAGTCACCATAGCGTAACCAAGACTACGTCCAGTGTTTCTAACCCATTCCATCAACTCTTCACGAGACTTGAACACCTAAAAGTGAACTAATATTAGTTACAAAATATTAGGTGAACAAGCTTGAGTAGTTACAAAATATATATTATCCAAACAAACTCATTTAAACTAAAACAAGACCCTTAACCTAGCTAGATTATATAACTAAGTTGAAACTTGAAACATGGGAATTAAAAACTATACCTGATCTGTTGAAAATCCAGACATCTCTTTTACACAACGAATAAATTATAATTCTACCTCCAAGATGATAGTATCGCGATGAAGATTTTAACCACGAGTGTGATGATCCTTGCTCCCCTCTTGATGCTCTTGTGTCACTTTGTAAAATTTTAGATTGAAATTTGAGGGAGGCTACGGGACTTTTAGTTAGAGAAAATGAGAGAGAGAGAGAGGGTAAATAATAAAGTGTTCCTTTTTAAAAGAGATTGAAATGAAATTGAACAGCCCTAAACAATAATTTGAGGCACCATGTAGCACCAATTATATGATCCCTTTTACACGTTTTTTTTTTCAATTTTAATTTACACGTTTTTTTTTCAATTTTAATAATAATAATAATAATAATAATTCATTACTAATAGTAAATAATAATAATAATAATAGGGAGCCGCTAGAATGAGAACCACCACGAGTTATGAGAACCGCGAGAACCACGTGCCACGGAGGGGCGTTGACCACGATTTTTTTTTACAACTAGATCCGTATATTTTAACAACATTCGTAAAAAAAAAAAATTCAAACGGCGCGCCCGAGGGGTAGTTTTTTTACACCCAAAGTTTGTTGTTTTTATTATTTTTTTGTTTTTTCTTTTTTTTTTTTACAAACTTTGGGTGTAAAAAACTACCCCCTCGGGCGCGCCGTTTGAAATTTTTTTTTTACGAATGTTGTTAAAATATACGGATATAGTTGTAAAAAAAATCGTGGTCAACGCCCCTCCGTGGCACGTGGTTCTCGCGGTTCTCATAACTCGTGGTGGTTCTCATTCTAGCGGTCCCCTAATAATAATAATAACAAAAAAACACTAAAATATACTAAAAAGACAACAAAAAGACAAAAAAAACTAAAAACAAAAAGCAAATGATTGATTGATGGATTGATGGATGTGATGTTTTTGTAGGGGGGGTGTAATCAGGAATTAGGGGGGGTGGGAATAGTATCACCCTAATTTTTACTACTTTTAATCTCATCCATCCATCCTAAAGATCTAAAGGCTAGAAAGTGGTTCTCATGGTTCTCATAACTGGAGGTGGTTCTCATTTTAGCGGTCCCCTATATATATATATATATATATATATATATATATATATATATATATATAGGGTAGGGTTCAAGAGTGAACCAACCCTTATTTGAGAACTAAATGAACCAATATCAACCATTGATATTGGATGGCAAGATTGTAAATACATAAAATTAATTTAAACTAACTTTTTTTAATTAGGGGTAATATGGTACTTTGTTATTTGTCAGTTTTGGAATCTAGTAATAACTATTTCCGTTTTTTTAGCATGGTTCCACCAAAATATCAACCTTTTTTAGTTTGCCCACTACATCTTTTTTTTTTTTGCCCAACCGTTTTTTTTTTTAATTTGCCCACTCCATCGTCTTTTTTTTATTTTGCCCATTACATGCATGTCAGATTTGAATAATGTGTATGTTCTTACATGAAGGATTTAATAATACTATTATTAAATAAAATGTTTGCACAAATATGTCAAATACTATTATAATAGTTATATAATATATTAATGTGGATAAGTAAATACATATGTGTAATAGTAAATTTTTACGTCGAACTGAATGTACGCTTTATATTCTTTTATGCATGTACCATTTCAGAAGTACATATATGTATAGTTATGTACCGCTATGCTTTCGTAAAATACGTATATGTATTTACAAGTTATTACTTGGTTTCATGATGTACAAATGTGTAAAATAAAAATGTTAACAACACACATGTGTAAAGTAAGGAACGTGTTAACAATACACATGCGTAAACCTTTCAGGTTCTATGAAAACGTTCTACAGAAGTTTGTGATTTTTTTGCTTCAACTCTACGTTCCTCTCATCACTGCCTTTGATCTACACATATGAAAAGAACGAGACCGTCTGTTAGTGTGATAACATAGCATATGATACAAACGAGACCTATCGTTCAGTATAAAAAACTGTACACATGTGTATGACAGGATCTTAAACTCTTAGTATACATATACACTTATGTAACATCTGCACCAATACATATATATTATGGTGGCCACCCTTTAAAATCATGTAAATATTATGCGACTTTGTAGGACAGATATTAGATTTGCGACAGTCAGCAATAGCATGCAGAAATCATAATCTATGTATATGTATTACACAGGATACATAACAATCCATATTCATCTTATACTATACATTATAAATTACTCAAAATACCTTAACCTTATCATGTACAAAAATCTACAAAAGAATCGTACAACAAGCTTCACGCAATGAAATAACGAAACTGAAATACACATCTGGTTGTTCAATTGATGTAATATACACGTTATCTTCATCTGGTTGTTCACGAACTGGTGGAATCGCCAAATATTCAGAATCGCTATTTGCGTTGACGTTTGACATGTTAATAATGTATCTCGAACTGACAATAAACTAGGACGATTTTGGAAAAAGACTGAGTTGATGATGAAGGCCGATTGAATTGATTATGGATGATGGCCATGATTTTTTTTTTTTGGGAACGATTAATTCGAAATAATTCGAATCTGGTTTTTGATTGCATGAAAGTAGGGTGGTTGTAGATTTATCTAGTAACTAAATTTGATTATGTATAATAAATTTAAATTAAAAATAGTGTATATATGTCTAATGACCATCATACCCTTATAATTTTAAAAGAAGATCAATGGCCAAGATGAGTTCATTTTGTTCACAAATATAAAAAGGTTCACAAATGAACCTAGTCCTATATATATATATATATATATATATATATATATCTTCCTATACTAATAAACAAAAATCTTTTTTGGGCACGTGTCACTCTCTGGTGCTTTCTCACCTTATTTTCCTATTTATATCTCATATTAAATAATAATTTAAAAAAATACTAGATAAGAATAAATATTTAAATAAGGATAAATGTTTGTTTTTATTATGAGCATAATAATAATAATAATAATAATAATTTAAACAGAAAGTTAGATAAGAATATAAACGCTTATTTTTATTATGATCATAGTAAATAATAATAATAATAATAATAATAATAATAATAATTTTAAACAAAAAATTAATTAAGAATAAATGTTTGTTTTTCTATAAATAATTATAAACAAAAATTTAGATAAGTATAAACGTTTGTTTTTATTATGAGAAGATATATATACTTTGGAGTTCGGAGATTGAAATTATGGTAAATTAGGAATCAAATGTTCCCGTTTGATATATACTTACTAATTGTATTATTGTTTTTTTTTTCACTAGAATTAAATTATTATTCTAGGTCGGGTATATGCTTCTATCAAATTGTAAGTGTTTTTCGACGCATCGCTATAATAGTAGGCATATGCTTCTAAATTGTAAACTTTAAACCCATCATTTTTAGATATAAAGAACATCACTATAATTGTAAACTTTAAACCCATCATTTGTCGCACATTGCATCAACATGTATAAAGAACACCATTTTTAAATATAACAATTCTATACTTCATTCAAAGAGAATTTATTTCTCGATTTTACGATATAATTCATAAAAATGATGAAATATATAAAAACGTGGGGATTGATCTCCACCTTTTTTGTACCGTAAACTCTCTTAAATACAAATTTAAGACGGGTGTTTTACGAATGAAATAAACAAATAAGCATGAAGGTGCATAAAACTAAATAAAATAATTGTATATCATAGTTTGAATGTATTATAAAAACGAGATTCAACCCCATATAAATATGTAATACATGTGTTTTTAACCTAATAATAAATAAAAAAGCGAAGTAAAATGTTATAATAAGTAAATTATACATCAAAGTTCATTTTTAAAAGATAAATCTTGACGACTGTATGTGTTAACATATGACATTATATTTTATACAACACGTGCAATATACGAGTTTCTTTTAAAGATATATCTTTTTTATTATTTATTATATAAAATTAAATTCATGCAAAATAAAAAAGCAAAGTAAATGTTATAATAATTAAATAGTACATCAATGTTCATTTTTTAAATGATAAATCTTGATGACTATTTTTGTTAACATATAACATTATATTTTTTCAGCACGTGCAATATACGAGTTTTTTTAAAGATATATCTTTTTATTATCTATTATAGAAAATTACATTTATGCAACCCGTGTAATACACTGGGTTTTAACCTAGTATATATATATATATATATATATATATATATATTAAGTCCCTCACATTCCAAACTTTATAACTTGCATAGAAAGTTAGCATTTAACTTCAAGCGTAGAAACAAAACTAGTCCCACTAGTTTATGTTAATTCGTGTTCGCGTGTTATAACCTACACGTGTAATGTGAATGCATATACATATGTGCTACATAATCATAAGGGTTTAAGTGAGAGAGTTAACGGTAAAGAAACCTGAAAATGCGAGTTGTCACATCATCCCCAAGTTGAAAGAAATTTTGTCCTGAAATTTGGTAAGCAGTCACTACTGACGAAATCAAAGTGTTTGAGGATTTTCCCCGGGTATCACGTCATCCTCAAGTTGAACAGGAATTTCGCCCCGAAATGCGCTAGTTGATTCAATATTTATGTAACAGTTTTGAACACTTGGGTATATTTGCACATCGTTTGATCTTCCCGCTCCCACGTGAACTCTGGTCGACGTTTCGAATTCCAACGAACTCTCACAATGGGAATCTTGTTGTGTTTAAAAGTTTTGATCTCTTTATCCATAATCTCAACTGATTCTTTGATGAAACGTAGGTGATCATCAATCTTCATCTATTTAAGAGGAACCACCAGTGTCTCATCAGATAGACACTTCTTTAGCTTCGAGAAATGAAAGACACTGTGCACACCACTGAGTTCCTCAGGTAGGTCCAATCTAAAAGCCACCGTGCCGATTCTTTCTATAATTTCAAATGGTCCAACGTAACGCAGATTTAACTTGCCTCGTCTCCCAAAACGAACCACACCTTTCCAATGTGAGACTTTTAGCAAAACCCTGTCACCACTTGAAATTACAATAGTTTTCTGCGTTTATCAGCATAGCTTTTCTGATGGTCACGAGTTGCCGCCATACGATTCCTTATTTGAACGATCTTCTTAGAGGTTTCAAGCACTCCCAAATTAACCCAGCACTAACTCAGTTAGCTGGCATCAGATGCCATGTCACTAAACAAGTGCCATATCAGATGCCACATCATAAAAAAGCCACGTCAGATATCATATCACTAAATAAGTGCCACGTCAGATGATACATCATCAAAAATGCTACGTTAGATGTCACATCACTAAACAAGTGCCAGGTTAGCAAAAAACTAACTGGATTAGTTTGGGAGTGCCGGAGAAAAATAAGTTGAAAGTTGGGAGTGCTATCTGGCAATTTGTGAAGGTTGGGATTATTTAAATAGTAAGAAAGCTTGTTTTATGTTTATATTTATATAACTATAACTGCTAATATACTTATTAAAATATAAATGAATGCAAATAACGAACATAAACTAACTGGGTTAGGGTTCAGATTGACTCGTATAAGTCTTTCGAAAAACAACCTTTATAACTATATATATATTTTCTTCCATTTTACATGGTTAGGATGTGCTAAAGGTGGTCTAATTAAACTAACTAATTTTAACCCTAAACTAGACACTCTAAGTTTTAAATTTATAAACTAAGAGTCTCTAAAACCTAGACCACACAACCGACAAGTGTACCGGTCAATGCAGTATATAGGGGTGTTCATCGGGTTTTTTCTTCGGGTTTTTCGGGTCGGGTTGTTCGGGTTTTTCTCTGGGAAAAATTGATCCGATAACCAACCCATTTAAAGTTCGGGTTAGTCGGGTTTGGGTTATTGGGGTTCGGGTTAGTTCGGGTCGGGTTATTCGGTTTTCGGGTTTAGATGTAAAATGAAAATAAATGTTTTTTTTTACAAAATATCATCAAAATTCATATTGTTACTTTATAAATATCATCAAAGTTCAAAGATTAATTAACAATATGTTATTATAATATTTAAAAAACCCAAAACTTAGTGTTCCATCTATTAAAGACTCAAAATCTAAACACTTTTATAAGGAAAAAAAAACAATAAATGTTCGGGTTTTTTTTCGGGTTTCGTGTTTCGGGTTTTTCGGGTCGGGTTGTTCGGGTTTTTGGCCTGGAAAAAGTGACCCGATAACCGAACCATTTAAAGTTCGGGCTGGCCGGGTTCGGGTTTTTCGGGTATTCGCTAATTCGGGTTCGGGTGGCTTTGAATTCGGGTCGGGTTTTGGATAAAAATGAACAGCCCTAGCAGTATAGCCTAAGTAAGTCCGAGTATTGAACCCATGAGACTCTATTTAATTACGTTTACTAGACTCTGACTAGACTGACTCTAACCTAACTGTACTTAACTATTTTGTTGTTTGGGGGGGGGGGTTTCTAACAAACTATTAAATTAATTAAATTAACTAAACTGGAAACGAACTAAGACTAAGGACATAAGAAACGATCAGAGATGAGAAGTACACTACCTAGGTCAGAATCCTACACATGTAAGACAATTTTTATCGACTATGGAACTATAGTGGAACCGGGATCTTAAAATACTAACTTAATAGGAAATCGAACAAGACCCTCGACCCTTCTCAAGGAGACACTTATGACAACCTAATAAGCCGTTAAACTACCGGTTTAAAGGATTCCCTCTCAGGCTTTCCTAATGTAATAATAATGTACCCTTATTCGACAATCTACCTCTCAGTACAAAAGTCAAGGGTAACTATGGTTTTACGATTAGACTCGATGAGCAAATAGTGAAAGAGAAACTAGGAGATCTTCTCTCAAAGTATCTAACCCTAGTAATCTAACACTAAAGACTGACCGACAACCTCTCAGTTATCAAGATTGGTAGAATACTTAACCCTATTCAAATTACAATTATATCCCTATGGATCACTACGTCTAGCAAACCATCTAATAGTCAAAGACACACAGTAATTGACCTAGCATGCAACTATTATCTGAAAGACATTCAACTAGCCACATGAGGGATAATAATTATTTAATGAACAAAATTAAATACGCATATACGTCAAACCAATAAAAACCAAGTCTTTACTTTAATTATTAAACCCACAAAATAGAATCCATAAACCGAATAAAAATAACATGTCAAAACATGGTGTTCATCATAACCTAGGCAGTATAAAAGAACTAGACAAGAAACATAACCACTAAAAAGAACCAAGTCTCAAAAAATAAATAATCCATAGTAATCAAGTTTAAAAGCATAAAGTTATTAAAACTGAACACGAATAAGTTGCAAACCCGGACGTGAATCTTGATCACGACTTGAACCCTCGAACAAATAGTCTTTTTCTTTCTCTTTCTTGATCTCCCTAGTTTCTCTTTTTTTTTCTCCTCTTGTTCGTAGAACTCCAAAACAATAATAATCTCTAATAAATGGCAGCCTTTACTTGTTTTTTTGGCCACCTTTCTCTGTTCGTCCACCCCCTGATGATCTATATTTATCGTCGTCCAGGATCTTCAGGGTTTTAATAATAACTAGAATTTTTACCCGCCGCGCGTTGCGGCGGCATAACAACTTAAGGAATTCGATTCCGATTAATTGTTTTGAGAAGTCTTCTTCAGTGATCCTTAGTTATCATGCTAAAACCTCACTATAAGCCAAAGACGCATTATGGTACTCTTCGTAATAATCGGACCCACCAAACACACCAAATCAAACTGAAATTACACCACTCCTTGTGTATGGAAATAGAGATGTTAGGCAGTAACTATATAGTTCCATAAGGAAAACAGTGTGTAACAAATAATCAAAGCTGTACCTCAGCACCTGAACATAACTACTATTATTAAAACCATCTATTAACAACTCACATGCCCTTTATTCAATTATTTGCAACCATGTCCTAATAATATATCATCTTCACTGAAATCTCTTTGAAGTGTCCCCATTAAAATATCATTCTCAACCAGCTACTGAATCACTCTTTTCAAGGGTCGGGCTCCAAAGTTCGGGTCAAACCATAGTTTCCCGAGAACATCAATAGTCTTTGTGGTGTCACGAAGATCGAACTTTTTTCTATCACATGATTCAACTATAGTACAACAATAACCATGTTAAGCAATATTCACATTTTATTATAGATGATTAAGCTACTCATGTCTAGATGGAGGAACTGTACCACCGCTACTGTGCTACAAATGCTTACTATAGATACTATATGTTTCATTTTAATTTATGATATAGATTCTTAACCTAAAATGAAAAAAAATACAAAAGAATGTGTTCTTTAGAATAACCAAATGAAGATTAGTTCGAAATTTGCGTACAATATTATAGCTGATGGCTTAGTGTTCTAATGTTAATTACATGGAGTTTGATGGTGGTGATCGTGGGTCAATAAGGAGTGAGCCGTTTGTCAAGAGGGCTGCAACCTCTGCTAATTCTAGACTCTTTGCTATGGGTCCATCTTTGCCTGGTTTTCATATGGGTCATCATCATAATGGATAACGTGACTTTTAAAGCTTCACTAACGACAGCCCTTTTGTACAATCTAGGATAGGGCCCCCTTTTAAGGCTTAAATTACCTTCAGGTTTCTTGTAACGACTCTCACCACTTTCAATTGGGGGAATAAGAAAAATGGCTACATTTAACCTCTTAATATTGCTTCTATTTTCACTATATTCGCTACATTTGCTACTGTAAAAAAGATTTTAGTCAACAAAAAAAGTGTGCAAATAATTTCAGTAGTAAATTAAGAATATAGAAATCAAGTCGATACGCCAACAATTAGTCAATTTAAATGCATCCTAAAGCAAGCAAGAAGAACCAAAATTTGTTGGTTAATCTTTCCTTATTGAAACATTCAGACAATAATTGTAATAATATTGTTTTTGTAATCATAATATACAACTGAACTATGTAAAAAATATTCAAAAATCAATGAAAACTTGTTTTGAGAGGTCATCCAACCCAACATCACCCATTTTAACCCTCATCCTCTTCGGCCCGTTGCATAACCCAACTGACCCACCTATCTTGCTACCTCTACCTTGATGAATATAAACAAAGAAAGAGCTTTAAGTAAACACAATAAGAAATTGACCCAAGCTTACCTTTTTAAGAGGCCCCTTAGTTTCTTGGATAAGTGAACGTGCATTATCAACTCTCCCCCATATTTTCAGCTTCAAAGCTTGTGGCTTTTGTGGTTTAATATTTTTATTTTCTTCCATGGATTTCACTACGCCCAATCCCTGAAAAGTTCAAAAATAAAAAGAGAGATACATGACTCCATGCCATCAAATTCAACTCAATTTACTCAATAAGAAAGCTCTTTTAGGTCAACTTTATACCAGATGGTGTAACGATATGTATCAAATTCAGACCAACCTTCACTTTAGGAATCTTATTTCCAACATTTAAAATTTCAAAGAACTTACCATGGCAGTCAGCGACTCATTGACCGGCTTTTCAGTCTTGATGTTTTTCATGTGATTCCTCAACTTGTTTGTTTGTTTGTTGATACAACTTGGGACGTTTTGGGATTCTGATGAACACAATGCGTTTTAGCTGAGGCGCTGAGCAGAGCCGATCATGGGCTCCTAGGAACCAATGCAGTTTAACTACAGAGAAGCAAGTATAAACAATCGCCACTAAAGTATGTGCTTGTATAAATCACGACAACCACAAACTTCACCCATTAGTTTTTTTACCTATACAAAAACTACACACATCAGACAAAATTGACCCCCTTTCAAGTCAAATATACTTCTCTAAACTTCAACAGTTCAACATAACAGATTCTATACCAAAAATAACAAAACCAACACCAATTTCAAAATAAAAAAAAAACCCTGGAATCAATGCATCAATCTGTCTCTTTTGTAAAACCTAGTAGCTATTGAAATATGGAGTTCACCAATCAATGTATGCATACTACAACACAACTCTAATATCACAGAACATAATATCGATGGCAAACAAATCACAATAACAAACATAACTACAACTGTAATGTCACACCAAATATGTTACAATCATACATAAAAACTTCACATAAAAATATATAATTCATCGATCAAGAATTCTTGTACCTTCCTAAACCTCTTCACCAGTAGCACGTTTACCGAACACCTGAGAGAACTTCCAGTCTAATCCCTCTGTAACCACCATACCCAAATCATCTTAGTTTAGATTCAATATATGAGGTTTAAGGTTTCTAGAGAGAAATATAAAAACGAAGATGGTATAAAGAGATAGAGATTACTTGTATGAAATTAGGGTACGTGTACAGATCAGAGGCATGCAATATCCGATCTGGTATTCTGTCTGCCTAAAACCACATTTGCTGAAGGCATCAAAGGTCAAGATACGTGTCCCATTTGTTTCCAGTAACCTTAAAACACAAATTAGGGAACAAATAATAAAGCATTTAAGAAGAATATGAGACCCTATTCGTGTATAGAAAGAAACGTTATTGCATCAGGTGTTTACCTTATCGCAGGTAATACATTTTGGTCTGTGTTCCAACCGCCGTAAGTAAGAACCTAGGTTGCGTTACAAAAATCTAGGCCGTTGTCGTCGTTAGTTTAGGGTAAAACCCTAGCCGCTTTACTGTTTCTTAATGCTGAAGCAAACCTACACATGAAGATAAGTATGATCTAACATCAGAGTTTCGAGAACAGGTGGTAAAACTAATCTGAGCCATCTGAAACATACATATGTCTTGCCGTCGTCGTCAGAATAACCAAAGTTCGAACCTGTGCTACTAGAAAAACTCCCACCGTCCTTCGTTTGCGAAAGCCGTTGTTACCGTCGTTCTATCTGCCTTCCGTTTAATACTTTTGGGTTTTGAAAGCACCGGAAAGACCTTCGCCGTCGTGCCAGAACACCTCCGACGTCGCCGGCTATCGCAGTTCCTCCGTAACCTTACCAACACCTTTATCAGTATCTCTCTCTCTCTCTCTCTACATTTTCGGAAGTTGTCCATTTACGAAAAATGGAAAGAGAAGGTTCATCTTCTTCCAGCAGCTCAGATGCAAACGGCTCTGAAGCTAAGAAGTCAAATCCGTTGATTCCTGACAACTTGGAAAAAGTTGGAGAAACTAGTCTTCGGCCTAGTTATGCGGACAAGACAAAAATGCCAGCAAAGGATGATTCAAAGTTCTACGTGATATTTGAAGGTCCAAAGGCAGGAATCTATGATGATTGGAATATTGTATCCAATCTAATAAAAGAGACAGCTTTCGTCCACAAGAAGTACAGGTCACTTTTTCAAGCTCAACAAGAGGCAGATAAGTACCAAGCTAACTTCGGAGGCAAGAAGATAATCTTCAAAGCACCAATATTAGTGCCCAAAGTCCAGAATCACACTGGTCAAAGAAGACAGGTGTTCTTCACAAAAGAAAAAGAAGAAGCTCCATCCAAAGATCTATCTTCAGAGATTTTAGAAGGAATAAGTTTCCCAGATTTCAGAATCCTATGGTCCAAAGCAAGAGCTCTCTCCATAAAGGATTATGAAGCAGAAAAGATTTATTCAGACAATAAAAAGTCCAGAAGTCTTTTCGTAATCTGTCCTGATGCAGATTCAGTCTTCACTTACCAAGCTTTTTGTGCAGGGTTAGTCAAGACCATTTATCCCAGCAAGGATCTTAAGGAGTTAAGGTCATTTCCTAAGGGATTAAGAGACTTTGATACATGGTTAACTCTTGATTAACCCGACGGATTTCTTTTTTAAGGAAATCTTGATGCATACTCATTGTATACTTGGTTTTTGTAAATAGTATTTACAAATTAGAATATAAAATTCTTTCTTTTGAAAGGAATCTTTTGAATTTAATCGATCGATTAAATGAAAAAGATGCACAGTACTTTTAGAATATAATATTCTAAAGATGCATAGTATTTTGAATATAAAATTCAAAAGATGCATAGTATAATTGCTTTTTTATTGTGAAGGACCCCTCACTGCTGGTAGTGGACAAAGCATCTGCTTTTGGTGTAGTGTCCCTATCATCAATGCTGAAGCAAACCTACACATGAAGATAAGTATGATCTAACATCAGAGTTTCGAGAACAGGTGGTAAAACTAATCTGAGCCATCAGAAACATACATATGTCTTGCCGTCGTCGTCAGAATAACCAAAGTTCGAACCTGTGCTGTTAGAAAAACTCCCACCGTCCTTCGTTTGCGAAAGCCGTTGTTACCGTCGTTCTATCTGCCTTCCGTTTAATACTTTTGGGTTTTGAAAGCACCGGAAAGACCTTCGCCGTCGTGCCAGAACACCTCCGACGTCGCCGGCTATCGCAGTTCCTCCGTACCCTTACCAACACCTTTATCGGTATCTCTCTCTCTCTCTCTCTTTATTATTTCAAATTGACCAAATGGATACATAACTTTATAAGAGTACAAGACACGTGTAGATTAGAAGTCTATAACTCACCATACTTGTGTTAGAGAAGCAGCTCATGGGTTTATCTAAACCACCATACCACTTAGACTGCACATTGTACAAATAGCATTGCACCACAATGTTGAAAATTAATAATATATAAATGTATTTTTATCTTAAAAAGGCCCAAGACCCACTAATTCCAATTTTTTCGCTGGCCTTTAATTCTTGCAAAGGATGGGGCACACCCATTTGCCTATCTACACACCTTAAAAGGTGTTTTTTGTCCTTATATGCACACCCTGCAGTGTCGAACTGTGGCCAAAACGCGGCGTTTTGGTCCGGTTAACCAGAAAAAGACTGACGGGTTTCTGACGGGTCTGTTGACCGGACCAAAACGTCGAGCTTTGGCCGCATTTTGGTCCTGTCAACCAGACAAAAGACTGACACCCGGTTTGGTTGCAGGACCAAAACGCGGCCAAAGCTCGGCGTTTTGGTCCGGTCAACAGACCCGTCAGACACCCGTCAGTCTTTATCTGGTTAACCGGACAAAAACGACACGTTTTGGCCACAGTTCGACACTGCAGGGTGTGCATATAAGGACAAAAACCACCTTTTTGGGGTGACTATCTACACACCAAGTGTTTAGTATTCGTCCAATATGCTCCCCAAGTAGATGCTGCCCTTTTAAATTCCCTAATATATTAAGGGGTTTTCTATCTACACACCCTCATGTCTATCTACACACTTTTTGAATTCAATACGCATCGTATAGGCCTATACGATGCGTATTGAATTAAAGTAAAAAACATGGCAGACTGACAGGTGCAGGTTGTGTCTGGCGGCGGGTTTGATACGCATCGTATAGGCCTATACGATGCGTATCAACCCCCTGTTTTTTTGAATTTATTTTTTGTTGTGTTGTGTCGAATGCGAACCCGAGAAACGAAAGGGATTTCGAGCAGTTGGTCGATGATATGATTGATAAAGATCTTGACACGATTATTTCCATTTTCAAGTATTATTAAAACCATTCAAGCCAACCAGTCTACAATGTGGTTCCCAATTTGCGGAACTTAATCCCAGATTGTCTAAATAAACATCTTTTCAAGTTTGCACAGTGGGAGAAAAGACCAGCACCTCTGTCAGTATTGTCCTTTAAATTCGCATAAACATATATTCGTTTCATAACCTCCTCCTATAAATCAACCACAACTCACCCGATACGTCTTCTCTGGATCACACATGATAAAAGCGCTTCTTTAGACAATCTGGGTCACATATCCGACAATAGGGCCCACGGATCTTATGCCCACCCAAGACTGACCTCTGGATCACACATGATAAAAGCGCTTCTTTAGACAATCTGGGATTATGTTCTGTTTCTTCAAGATTTACGTCTGATGTCCAAGTTTGATCACATGATAAAAGGGGAAATCTAATGGAACACCTGATTGAGAGAAACTTCTTCGAGCTAACCGCCGATATCTCATCCTTCTGTTGTTTAGTACTTCCGAGATAATTCAAGTTATTTCAGTTATTTCTGTTGATTCAATACTTCAACGTATTTTAGTTGGTTTCGAATATACCCAAAGATATATGACCCAACCGAAATCCACTTCCGAGACGATTCAAGTGAGTCCTATGAAGCAAGTGTCGGTCTATTCAATTGAGAGGAAACATTGCATGACTTGAACGAGTCAAAGTTAACATTCAGATTCAGATTCTGTTCTGTTTCTTCAAGATTTACGTCTGATGTCCAAGTTTGATCACATTTGACTTCATCGGCGGCAGTCCAATGACTTTCTTGAGTCACATATCCGACAATAGGGCCCACGGATCTTATGCCCACCCGAGACCGACCTCTGAATCATCATAGCAGACGTGTCGGGTTCTTCTGCTAGTTGTGGGGCTTCCAATGCTCACACAGGGTGATAAACAACGCTGATATCATCATAGAAGCGTTGGGATTCAAGGGTTTATGAGTCAATGTTAACATTCAGATTCAGATTCAGAAAGCAGATGATTTTGTACTTGGGTTATTCTCTTTAATCTATTAGAACGATCCTTGTTTTGTCACGTACATGCATTTAATTCTCAACAAACGATAACTTTATAACTTTATAGTGTGTGATTTGACAAGGAAATGATTGGAGGTGATTGCTACTTTTAATAAGATGTCATAGTTGTCAAATTCGATTTCAACAAATCTTTTCCTTTTCCTTCAATTTCTAGAACATTCTCCGTAACATGAAGACGTGTCGGGTTCTTCTACGGAAACGGTGGCTATGCGAAATACAAATCGCAACCGCAACGGGTTTCTAACTTTATGCTTGCATCCACCACAGTGAATATTATCTATCTATGTGTGTCACATCCATCCTGTTATAGCAATCGATATGATTAATTTTGGGGAAATCTATTTTGACACCCCATTTGTCTATCTACACACCTTGCATATTTTTCCTAATTAGCGTTGTTAACTACCAAAAGAATGCATACACAAATAGTTCTAGTGGACGAAGCAAAGAGACCGCCTTCTTAACAAAAGTATGTTGTTCCAAGATCAATTCCAAGATATCAGCGTTCTTTAATCTATTAGAACGATCCTTGTTTTGAGAACCTGATACTGTTATAACAGCCGAGACGATTCAAGTGAGTCCTGTGAAGCAAGTGTCGGTCTATTCAATTGAGAGGAATCATTGCATTACATCTCTGTTGAAAACAAGTGGTTGTAATGATGGAACCCTTGATTTGAAAAAACATTTTTGAGAAATTTATATTTCAATACGCATCGTATAGGCCTATACGATGCGTATTAATCGATGATTTTACTGAAATACCCCTGGTTTTCTGATAAATTCAGGGGTATTTTTGAGAAAATTCAAAGTTTAATACGAATCGTATAGGCCTATACGATTCGTATTACGCTGATATACGATACAACATAGGCCTATACGATCGTATATGGCATTATTTCAAATTTTATGTTATCGTGTTTCCCTCGGTTCGACGCGTATACGTCTCGTTTTTTGCCGAACTTTCGCATATTTTGTCGTTTTATTACGTATACCTTCAACATAAGTCGTTTCGGTGCTGTTCGGTTGCGTGCGAATATCTTATTCTATGATTATGTACAGTTTTGTTTGAAATCAACCTGAACTCCATAGTGTCGTATTATATGTACACGTGTGTGGAAATATCGTTAGTCGCGTACTTTGACGTATTTTTGCGTATTTTGACGTATTCTAACATATTGTTGCGTATTTAATAGTATTTTTGACGTATTTTAGCGTATTTTAGGGTATTTTAGCATATTTTAACGTATTGTAGCGTATTTTAGACAACAACAGATAATGAACGGATTGTTGGACTTCTTGTTCCTAATGTACGCCTCAATTCATCTTTTTTACTCTTTTCTTCGATTTCAACAAATAGTACCGAAACCGTTTTTTACTACGGAAACTGTGGCTATGCGAAATACAAACCGCAATCGTTTGTGACTATGGGAAACACAAGTTTTCTTTTTGAGCTTGAAGGATGTCCGTTATCTCAATTGAGGCGTGCATTGTTTAAATCTGAATATAACTAGATGTTACGTCTAACTTCATTAAACCAAGAACAAAGCCTATTTTCAAAACACATGTGTTCGTATCAGCGTTGTTTATCAGTTGTTAGGGTATTTTTACGTATTTTAGCGTATTGTAACGTATTTTAGCGTATTCTATCGTGTGTTGCAGTTTGGAAAGATGACCGAACAGAGATCTGAATAACTAACTGTGGAGAACTTGTTTGCGTTATCCATATTAAATCAAACGTTCATGTATCACAAGGAATGACCGATCTAAGGCAGAGAACCTGATTCAGATACACAAATTCAATTTCAACAAATCTTTTCAAGGTCTTAAGTGATGGACAATTGGTTAAAAGATGTAGAAGAGTTTGTCTAGAGATCTTTACAGTATGGTTTCTCGACAAATAAAGTATGCTAGTTTCTTGACAGTATGGTTTCTCGACAAATGAAGTATTATCTGACAAAACTCAAAACAATTGTACTTGCTACGTCAGATGTTAGCT
>JARYGA010011396.1:0-69543 GCA_030545235.1 Helianthus tuberosus | reverse complement strand
AAAACCGACAACCAGGCAAAAACAACAGAAGGAGCTAAGAGGAACGCGCAAGCATTCGTACTTGCTACGCAAGAAGCAGAAATGATTCCAGACGTAATCACCGATATGTAATATCTAAGTTAAGTTCTTATTTGGCCCTAGTATAAATCAAAGTTATTAAATAAATTCATCCTGTCAAGTACTTCATCTATTCAGAACCATAACAGACTTGTTTGGTCCTCACTTTCATTGAATCATTTAATTGGTTACGACACCTTGTATTGGCATTTTCTTTAATTTGAAACTTGAGCTAATCTCATTTTCACACCTGATGTACAGATAATTTCTGTTGGTTCATTATCTTAAAACAGTCTTAATACAATTATGTGTTAAGATAAGAGTACCACAAAATTTGAACATGTCTTGATTTTGTGTCATTTACCTTAATACTGTTTTTATTGACTAAGACATGACATAACTCTAAGAAGACATCGTAGCCCAAATCTCGGGGACGGGATTTAAAACAAGGTGGGGAGGATGTAACATCTCAAATTTTTTATATTAAAATAAAGTATATAAAACTTATATTATTAAACGGGTAGATTATGGGTAAGTTGAATGTTAGAAATATGAAGTACCTAGACGGGCCTAGGAACCGTTTAATAATTTAATTATAAAAATACATTATATTTGAACTTACTCCATTTTTAATGAAACTTGGGTCAAAATGTAGACACAAATATTCTCGTTCTAATGATATATTCATAGTTTTATAACACGTCATATTTAGAAGTTATACGTGCCAAATAAGTGAAGCAGCTGAATTAATTATAAAAATAAAAATTGAATAATTAAAACTAACATAAATTGCTATGTTTACGTTTGTGCATTAAATATTGTTTAAGTGTGTGCATTGAATATAGTTGTATACGTGTCATGGCAAAGGAATAACAAATAGAACTTGTGAATTAATGTTCTGGTACGTGTCTTATATATAGACAAGAAAGAACATGCACCTCAAATTCAAATCAAGTATAAATAAGATAGTGGGGATCATTCTAACAATTGCTCAGTCCCTCTATTCTTCAAGCTTTCGCCATCTCTGTCTTTTTTACATATATAGAGGAATAGGATCAGGAGAGAACGCCTCAAAGTGTGAGAACGATGAGAACGATTCTCAGCCACAAGATCTTAGTGGTTTGTGGCTGAGATTGATGCAATGACATTTTTGTAAATAATAGGGGCCTTGGAACTACCAGAAGGGGTAAAATAGGAAGATCTAAACAAAGGTGCACATGCTAATCACATGTCATTTTCTCCCATCATATTTAAACTACAATAACTTATTTATACGTGATTATTTTTCAAAAAAAATTACACCATAAAACTCAGCGTTTTTTTATCTTTCCAACGAGTATACTATTGATATATTTTTCAAAAAAAAAAAATTAACTGTGTTTTATGGAGTTTTTTTAAACTGGGTGTTTTATGGCGTTTTAGACTATGTATTTTCATGGTGTTTTTCTGAACTAGGTGTTTTTATGGCGTTTTAACTAGGTATTTTCATGGCGTTTTTCTGAACTGAGTGTTTTATGGCGTTTTCAATAGAGTTTTTTCATGGCGTTTGTGATACTCTGGATTTTTCCGAACAACCTTCTTGTTTCAGTATTTCGTGTACATATTATTAAATGGAAGTTCGTGAATTTATCTTAACGAGTTATGTGATCCTTGTATTAAGTATGTGTATTATATATATATATATGTATAATAGTGAACCGAGACCATAATGAACCCGACTCGAGACCACTCGGTCTCGAGTGAACAGTATAACAGTTGGGCTGGTTGGGCCGTGCTTCTCCTTATTCCGCTCGAGAACCCACTAGGGTGAACCGACTTAGGGCTAGTATATAACTCATGCTCCTAGCCAACCTTGCCATTTCTTTGGGCAACTCACATTCACTCTCACACATACTCTCCTCTACACTCTCTCTCTCTAAAAACCCTAAACCTCAACACCCCACCCCTCTCGGATCAAACCGGAAACCACAAGGGAGCTCTCGGATTGCTTGTAACCTCATTTGGAAGCCCATTCATCGATCCTTCATACCCTCACACCTCGGAATCTAACCGGTTAGTGTTTTAATGTGTACTAAGTGTTATGTGTGCTTGATGAATGAGATACATGCTTAGTTTAGAGGTCTCCTTGCATGATTTTGTATGATTTAGTGAGTTAAAAATGGTTAAATAATGTAGATGCTTGATTACTAAATAATGTTTATGGTTAGGAAAAATAGAGTGATTTATTGATTATCATGCTAGCTTGACATATGAATAAGTGGAAGAATGTGTGAATATGGTGCTATCATGTTCTCGGATGTGTTTGGATGATGATGATTGATAGTACATTAAACTAGGGGGATTATGCTATTATAAATCAGTTTAAAGAAGCATGTGTGTTATGATGGTTTACAAAGATTGTTTTCGGATTTAGAATGAATGCATGCACGATTATGGTACACAAAATGCATGATTATGTGTAGGATGAACATGTTGAATGAATAAGAAAAACCCTAAAAGATGAACCGTATGAATATGATATGAAGATTTAAATTGTTGCATTTGATCCATTTGATTAAGGTTTTCGACAAGAAAACATGTTTGTGTGATTTGATTGGATAGTACACAATATCATGAAATCAGAATTCCATTGGTTAGTACAATTCTTGACAGGGTTCTAGAAACAGCAGGTGTGCGAGTCGAGACCCTCGGTTTCGACTCGAGACCATCTAGTGACGACTCGAGACAGACTGCAAGGACTCGAGACCAGCAAGGTCTTGACTCGAGACCTCATGGTCTCGACTCGAGACTGAACTCGAGACCTCCGAAGTGGCAACTCATGCCTGCACAGCTCGAGACCAGCCAATTGCGACTCGAGACCTCTTGGTTACGACTCGAGACCGCATGTTCTCGAGTCGAGGCCACCTAGTCTCCACTGGATCGCTTATCTCTGTTATTGGGCCACCTTCGTGACAACGTGTTTTGGGCTTTCGATCTGTATTACTGTTACTGTGTACTGTTATGGATAGCTGTTGGAGCAGGCCCAATAACTTAATGGATAGTTGTATATCATGCATGCTATGTGTTAGATACGTGTAGGATATACGTGACTTGTGTATACCCAACCTGACTATACTGATAACCATGTTAGGACGTGGTGACCAACGTGTTTGACCAAGTAACAAATCTACCGAGCAACCTGAGGTGAGTTCACACACGAAAAGCATGCGTCCCAGGGAGGGACACGAACAAACTAAAGAATACTTTTAAATTACTATTTCTGGGGGAAAATGCGTTTGGATATTATTTATAAACCACAACTAGCAAAACTAAACGAATCTCTATCATATAAAGTCCCTGCTTACAGTACCGATTAATCGCCGGGGGCGAACAGGTTATTAGTTGATAGCGCTATTAGGTTTGACAACCTCACACCATGACCGGGGGAGATCGGGCGTGAACTAGTAGACCTTGCATCTTGGCCAATGACGATAGACATTGGCCTGGGGCACAAAAATCTTCTCGTCAACAGTTTCGGTAACATCAGTTTAGTAGCTTTCATATGGGGTAGCTCCCCATGACGTGATTATAAATGCTTTATCTAAACAACCTACGTTTTTCAAAAAGTTAAAACTGGACACCTCATGAACTCACCAACATTATGTTGATACCCTACTGCATGCTTTGCAGGTACCCCGTGACTCAGGAGCTTGCGGCTTGGGGAAGTGTAGTGGTCGTCTTAGCCCGTGTGTTGGGTTCTAAATAACTTGAACTATGAACTTTGTTTAAACTATTTTGCCTACGCTTCCGCTACTTCTTAAACTGTTATTTGAACTTAAACTTTTGAACCTTAAACTATGACGTTTACTAACTATTGTGGTTGGTGATCATTCTTACTATTAACTAATGCTCAGTATAATTGATGGCTGGATCCTGGTCAGTCACGCTTCCAAGCGGTGGTACTCCGCAAGTGGATTTTGGGGGTGTGACAGATTGGTATCAGAGCCATTGGTTATAGTGAACTCGGTTTTAAAAAGAAAGTCTTTTTGAGAAAAACCAGACTATAACCCGTGACTCGTGACGACACTACACTCCAAGGGCAAGACTCAATGTATTAGACCTCATAGCTCGGACTTGTGTTTACTTCCTTGTTTACTTTATGCTGTTGCTCTACTATACATACTAGTGTGCCTAATTAGATAGATACGTATCCCTCTTCTACCTCATTCTTGCTACATTACAACATCACACTCATACTGTGTTTTCTGGTTATGAAGACAATGAGTGGATGTGGAAGAGGAAACGTTAACATGACCCAGGCTCAGTTCACTAACTTGCTCAACACGGTGGCTGCAGCTTTCGCAACTCACCCTGGAGGTAAACTCGTTACTTTAGGATGTTTAGATCCTACCCCCGCATCGTCTTTTCACCTCTAAGCCTATTCGCTTCGCTTCTCACAACAGGTCAGCAAGCGCCTGCGCAACCACATGTTTGTACTTTCAAAACCTTCATGGATTGCAAGCCTCTCCCTTTCAACGACACTGAGGGTGCCATCGGCCTTCTGCACTGGATTGAAAAGGCCGAAGCTGTCTTTGTTGTCTGCGAGTGTCCCCCTGCTAATTGGGTAAAGTTTGCGACTGGTACGCTTGAAGGAAACGCACTTTCATGGTGGAAGGCACAGATTCAGATGCTTGGTTTGGAAACTGCTAATGCCACTGCGTGGGAAGATTTCAAGGACATGATCAAGGAAGAATACTGTCACAGGGATGACATTCATAAGCTCGAAAACGAGTACTTTGAGCTCAAGATGATTGGATCAGAGATTGAGACCTACACCAAACAGTCCAATGACTATGCTGCACTTTGCCCAAACATGTCTCGACCTATGTATCGAATGATCGAATTGTACATCAAAGGCTTGGCCCCAGAGATACGGAGCCATGTGACCTCAGCCAACCTCAATACCATCCAGCCAGTGGTCCGTCTTGCTCACAAACTCACTGATCAGGCTGTGGAGGAGGGCAAGTTGCCCAAAAGGATAAATGCTACTGTTGGAACCTCTGGTGATAACAAACGAAAGTGGGATGGAAACCAGGGTAAGGATGCTAACCCTACTCAGGCCCCAGCCTAGCAAAGGAAAACTGAAAACAACAAGGGCCCTCAGCAGCAGGGTGGCTACCAAGGCCATCTCCCCAAATATAACAAGTGTAATCGACATCACAATGGGCCATGTGCAAGGAACAAGTGTCAGCGATGCAACAAGATGGGGCATGAGGCCAAGGATTGTAGGAGCGCCCATCCCGCAAGACAGAACCAACCACAGCAACAGCAGCATCATGGGAACATCAAGGGTTGTTTCCAGTGCGGAGCCAAGGGGCACATTAAGAAGAATTGTCCCCAGTTAAACCAGAACAACAACAACAACAACACCAACAATGCTGGGAATGGTGCAAGAGGAAGGGCTTTTGTGATTGGAGCTGGTGAAGCAAGGAACGACCCCAACATGGTGGCGGGTAAGTTCCTACTTAATGATCGTTATGTTTCCGTATTATTTGATTCTGGAGCAGATGCTAGTTATGTATCCCTACGTATTAGTAAGAAGCTTAAGTCCACTCTTACGCCGTTAAGCTCTAAGCGCATCGTTGAAATAGCTAATGGTAGGAACCTCGAGGCCTCACACGTTATTCGTAACTGCAAACTAGAATTGTCTAGCTAGGCCTTCCGTATCGATCTCTTCCCCATCATTCTCGGAAGCTTCGACGTCGTCATTGGTATGGATTGGTTATCCAAGCATCGAGCTGAAATCCTCTGCCAAAAGAAAGTTGTTCGTATTCCCCGTCCTTCTGGTAAACCCCTTATCGTTCAAGGTGACAAAGGCGGAGAAGTCACGGGCATCATTTCATTCTTAAAAGCCCAGAAGTGTTTACGATAGGGGCACACCGCTATCTTAGCACTTGTCACCGATACCCAGGAAAAGGAAAAGAGGATCGAAGATTTTCCAGTAGTACGTGACTATCCCGAGGTATTTCCTGAAGAACTACCTGGACTCCCTCCTTATCGTCAGGTCGAATTTCAAACCGAACTAGCACCCGGAGCAGCACCTATAGCTCGTGCACCTTATCGACTAGCTCCCGCAGAACTAAAGGAACTTTCTACTCAACTACAGGAACTGTTGGACAAAGGATTTATCCGTCCTAGTTCATCGCCCTGGGGTGCACCGGTACTCTTTGTCAAGAAGAAGGACGACACATTCCGTATGTGCATCGACTATCGTGAGCTGAACAAAGTCACCATCAAGAACCGTTACCCACTCCCACGCATCGACAATCTATTCGATCAATTGCAAGGGTCAAGCTACTATTCCAAGATCGACCTGCGATCAGGTTATCATCAGTTGAGAGTCCGCGATGAGGATATCTCCAAGACTGCTTTCAGAACCCGTTATGGCCACTATGAATTCCTAGTCATGCCTTTTGGAATGACCAACGCGCTTGCGATCTTCATGGATCTCATGAACCGAGTGTGCAAACCCTACCTCGACAAGTTCGTGATCGTGTTTATTGATGACATCCTAATTTACTCGAAGAGTCAAGAGGAGCATGAACAACACCTGCGTCTTATTCTCGAACTCCTTCGCAATGAGTAACTGTACGCCAAATTCTCGAAATGTGATTTCTGGCTTAGAGAAGTCCATTTCCTTGGGCACATAGTCAATCAGGATGGGATTCACGTCGACCCCGCTAAGATCGAAGCCATTAAGAATTGGCCTATACCCAAGACTCCGACCGAAGTTCGCCAATTCTTGGGATTGGCAGGATACTACCGAAGATTTATCAAGGGATTTTCAAAGATCGCTCAACCACTTACGACCCTTACTCAGAAGGGTGTTGCTTACAAATGGAAAGATGCTCAGGAATCTGCCTTTCAAGAACTAAAGAAGAACCTATGTAGTGCTCCTATTCTTTCCTTACCTGAAGGTACCGACGACTTTGTGGTTTACTGTGACGCTTCTATTCAAGGACTTGGTTGCGTGTTGATGCAACGCGAGAAGGTTATTGCTTACGCTTCGCGACAACTCAAGATCCACGAACGAAACTACACGACACATGACTTAGAATTCGGAGCTGTTGTCTTCGCGCTCAAGATTTGGAGACACTACTTGTACGGTACCAAGTGCACGATTTACACCGATCACAAGAGTCTCTAGCATATAATGGAACAAAAGGAGTTGAATATGCGGCAAAGCCGATGGGTCGAGCTTCTAAACGACTACGAGTGCTCGATTAAATATCACCCAGGCAAGGCTAATATTGTGGCAGATGCCCTCAGCAGGAAGGAAACCAAACCTAAGCGTGTTCGTGCCTTACAGCTCACCATCCACTCGAACCTCCCTAAGCAGATCCGAAACGCTCAGGTTGAAGCATTGAAAGCCGAGAACATCAGGGCTGAGTCCCTGCGAGGATCAAGGAAACGGCTAGAACAAAAAGAAGATGGTGCTCACTACGTGAACGGGCGTATATGGGTCCCACTCTATGGGAATTTACGCGAGCTTGTAATGGACGAGGCCCATAAGTCCCGTTACTCAGTACATCCTGGTTCGGATAAGATGTACCACGACTTAAAGACTACATACTGGTGGCCTAGCATGAAAGCCCACATAGCAACCTATGTCAGTAAATGTTTGACTTGTGCGAGAGTCAAGGCTGAGTATCAGAAACCATCGGGCCTACTCCAACAACCAGAGATCCCGCAATGGAAATGGGAGCAAATTTCCATGGATTTTGTTACTGGCCTGCCTAGGTCTCAACGCAGAAATGACACCATCTGGGTGATAGTGGATCGATTAACTAAGTCTGCACACTTTTTGGGTATTAAAGAAACAGACAAGTTCTCTACCTTAGCAGAGGTATACTTAAAAGAGGTGGTATCGAGGCACGGAGTGCCAACCTCTATTATTTCCGATCGAGACCCGCGTTTTACTTCTGAGTTGTGGCAAGCCATGCACAAATCCTTTGGCTCACGTTTAGACATGAGCACCGCTTATCATCCACAAACGGATGGACAATCGGAACGCACCATCCAAACCCTTGAAGACATGCTCAGGGCATGTGTGATCGATTTTGGCAAGGGTTGGGAAAAGCATCTACCGTTAGTGGAATTCTCCTACAATAACAGCTACCACACCAGCATTCAGGCAGTACCCTTTGAGGCATTGTACGGTCGTAAATGTCGATCGCCTCTTTGCAGGGCGGAAGTTGGTGACAGCCAAATCACAGGTCCAGAACTTGTGGCAGACACTACGGAAAGGATTGCCCAGATCAGACAACGCATGGCGGCAGCTCGTGACCGTCAGAAGAGTTACGCTGATAAGGATAGGAAACCGCTAGAGTTCCAGGTTGGTGACCGGGCTCTACTTAAAGTCTCACCCTGGAAGGGTGTGGTTCGTTTTGGAAAACGGGGCAAGCTTAATCCGCGATATGTTGGACCCTTCGAAATTACCAAGAAAATTGGTAAGGTTGCTTATAGATTGAATCTGCCTGAAGAGCTGAGTGCGGTACACAACGTCTTTCATGTGTCTAATATGAAGAAGTGTCTGTCAGATGAAATACTCATCATCCCTTTCAAGGAACTCACTATTGACGAACAGCTACACTTTACTGAGGAACCGATTGAGATCACGGATCGAGAGATCAAAACCCTCAAACGTAGCCAGATACCTCTCGTACGAGTTCGTTGGAACTCGCGCCGTGGCCCAGAATTTACCTGGGAGCGGGAAGACCAGATGAAGCGCAAATATCCCCAGTTATTCCCAAATGAAACTCCCAGCCCTGAAGCTACAACCGAATTTCGGGACTAAATTCCAAACTAACGAGGAGATGATGTGACACCCCGTTGAAACGCTCTCACCGGCTTGACAGTGGCTGCCTTAACTTTCAGGACGAAAGTTCTTAAAACTTGGGGATAATGTGATACTCTGGATTTTTCCGAACAACCTTCTTGTTTCAGTATTTCGTGTACATATTATTAAATGGAAGTTCGTGAATTTATCTTAACGAGTTATGTGATCCTTGTATTAAGTATGTGTATTATATATATATGTATAATAGTGAACCGAGACCATAATGAACCCGACTCGAGACCACTCGGTCTCGAGTGAACAGTATAACAGTTGGGCCGGTTGGGCCGTGCTTCTCCTTATTCCGCTCGAGAACCCACTAGGGTGAACCGACTTAGGGCTAGTATATAACTCATGCTCCTAGCCAACCTAGCCATTTCTTTGGGCAACTCACACTCACTCTCACACATACTCTCCTCTACACTCTCTCTCTCTAAAAACCCTAAACCTCAACACCCACCCCTCTCGGATCAAACCGGCAACCACAAGGGAGCTCTCGGATTGCTTGTAACCTCATTTGGAAGCCCATTCATCAATCCTTCATACCCTCACACCTCGGAATCTAACTGGTTAGTGTTTTAATGTGTACTAAGTGTTATGTGTGCTTGATGAATGAGATACATGCTTAGTTTAGAGGTCTCCTTGCATGATTTTGTATGATTTAGTGAGTTAAAAATGGTTAAATAATGTAGATGCTTGATTACTAAATAATGTTTATGGTTAGGAAAAATAGAGTGATTTATTGATTATCATACTAGCTTGACATATGAATAAGTGGAAGAATGTGTGAATATGGTGCTATCATGTTCTCGGATGTGTTTGGATGATGATGATTGATAGTACATTAAACTAGGGGGATTATGCTAGTAAAAATCAGTTTAAAGGAGCATGTGTGTTATGATGGTTTACAAAGATTGTTTTCGGATTTAGAATGAATGCATGCACGATTATGGTACACAATATGCATGATTATGTGTAGGATGAACATGTTGAATGAATAAGAAAAACCCTAAAAGATGAACCGTATGAATATGATATGAAGATTTAAATTGTTGCATTTGATCCATTTGATTAAGGTTTTACACAAGAAAACATGTTTGTGTGATTTGATTGGATAGTACACAATATCATTAAATCAGAATTCCATTGGTTAGTACAATTCTTGACAGGGTTCTAGAAACAGCAGGTGTGCGAGTTGAGACCCTCGGTTTCGACTCGAGACCATCTAGTGACGACTCGAGACAGACTGCAAGGACTCGAGACCAGCAAGGTCTTGACTCGAGACCTCATGGTCTCGACTCGAGACTGAACTCGAGACCTCCAAAGTGGCAACTCATGCCTGCACAGCTCGAGACCAGCCAATTGCGACTCGAGACCTCTTGGTTACGACTCGAGACCGCATGTTCTCGAGTCGAGGCCACCTAGTCTCGACTGGATCGCTTATCTCTATTATTGGGCCACCTTCGTGACAACGTGTTTTGGGCTTTCGATCTGTATTACTGTTGCTGTGTACTGTTATGGATAGCTGTTGGAGCAGGCCCACTAACTTAATGGATAGTTGTATATCATGCATGCTATGTGTTAGATACGTGTAGGATATACGTGACTTGTGTATACCCAACCTGACTATACTGATAACCATGTTAGGACGTGGTGACCAACGTGTTTGACCAAGTAACAAATCTACCGAGCAACCTGAGGTGAGTTCACACACGAAAAGCATGCGTCCCAGGGAGGGACACGAACAAACTAAAGAATACTTTTAAATTACTATTTCTGGGGGAAAATGCGTTTGGATATTATTTATAAACCACAACTAGCAAAACTAAACGAATCTCTATCATATAAAGTCCCTGCTTACAGTACCGATTAATCGCCGGGGGCGAACAGGTTATTAGTTGATAGCGCTATTAGGTTTGACAACCTCACACCATGACCGGGGGAGATCGGGCGTGAACTAGTAGACCTTGCATCTTGGCCAATGACGATAGACATTGGCCTGGGGCACAAAAATCTTCTCGTCAACAGTTTCGGTAACATCAGTTTAGTAGCTTTCATATGGGGTAGCTCCCCATGACGTGATTATAAATGCTTTATCTAAACAACCTACGTTTTTCAAAAAGTTAAAACTGGACACCTCATGAACTCGCCAACATTATGTTGATACCCTACTGCATGCTTTGCAGGTACCCCGTGACTCAGGAGCTTGCGGCTTGGGGAAGTGTAGTGGTCGTCTAAGCCCGTGTGTTGGGTTCTAAATAACTTGAACTATGAACTTTGTTTAAACTATTTTGCCTACGCTTTCGCTACTTCTTAAACTGTTATTTGAACTTAAACTTTTGAACCTTAAACTATGACGTTTACTAACTATTGTGGTTGGTGATCATTCTTACTATTAACTAATGCTCAGTATAATTGATGGCTGGATCCTGGCCAGTCACGCCTCCAAGCGGTGGTACTCCGCAAGTGGATTTTGGGGGTGTGACAGCGTTTTTCTGAAATAGGTGTTTTATGGCGTTTTTAACTAGGTATTTTCATGGCGTTTTTCTGAATTGGGTGTTTTTATGGCGTTTTATTTGAACACCAAGTTCATGTGAGTGGGTTTTTTGACAATATTACCCCTTAGTGTAATTTAGCATCAATGCCACATGTCACCACCAAAATCGTTCTTACCGTTCTCACACTTTTCACCGTTCTCTCTAAATCCTGACCCTATATATATAAGATGGATGACTGAGATTAAAAGTAGTTAAAAATAATATTAAATACTTTTTTTCTTATTTTGTTTTTAATATTTTAATCCAAAAGCGCAGTTTAGTAAATTTACTCTTTTTTGTCTTTTTTGTCACACCCTGACTTTTGCGGAAGCGTGATTATGGTGTGACTTTCTTGTTATCATTGCATTCAACCATATCAAACAACTATATGATAAAACCAAAGATTTGTCATCCATAAAATGAGTTTAAAACATAACAACATTGTCTAAAACGTAGACTTCAAATTCAAGTTTTACAAACCATATGAATTGTGTAAAAGTTCGCTAAGGACTCGTCAAAAGATATTAGTTGTAATCAAAGTTTGGAAGACGTGTCTCGTCCAGGATTAAGACACACTGACCAAACCCAAAGACCATGGATGGCATCTTTATACTTAACATGGCTTGAAACTCCAACGCCCGCCAGAACCATACTTAATTTCCTGAAATACATGTAGTTTGAAAAACATCAACAAAAGTTGAGCGAGTTCATGTGTATGTGTATGAATAAGCCTTTAAAGTATGTCTGTATAAATGTATGTCCCTGGTATGTAGCAATAAGGAAAAACAGATCAATTAATGTGTAGCTAATACATTAATAAGTGACATGGCCTAGGAAGCACTCAAACCTGTATGCGTATTTCGTACCGGCCCCTCCGGCGGAACGACATAGTCACCACATGCAGCCACTCGCAGGCTCATGGGTGGGGCTCGCAACACCCAATAGATCTATCACTCATGCCCCTCGGTCCTTATACAAGGATTAATGGTCTTAAGACAATAGCCTACCCATTCACGTGATCTAGCAGTACATTCCTTATCTAATCATACCATGTATAAAACGTTTGTAATCAGTATAACATCTATTTCACCCCCGAAGTAAGTAAACAAAACAGTTTAAGAAAAGGGGGACATGAACTCATAGTATTGCGTCTTCAGTATGTGTAACCCAAGTCTCCTCAGCAAACATGACTACCTACAGTGTACTAAAGTCTATTAGACGAACGAGCCGTGCCTTTTCTTAGTATGAAGGTTTTTGAGTTACGTTTCTTATGTTCCCAATATTATTCCAAGTTATAATTATTTGTTAAAATAATTATTTTAACTCTAAATTATATTTCATTTTGGAATAATTGTTAAACAATATTTCTGTATTAGTACTTCTCAAGTATTTTAACTTCGTATTTCCTTCCCAATGATGGGGGTATCTCATACATGTGTATTCGTATTTTTGTATGTGTGTCTTTAGCCATGTATTGGCGTCGTATTCCTGTGTATTATTCCAATTAAAAATGTACCAATATATTCCCAATATATATTCCCAAAACAATATATTTTCAAGTCTCACTTAGAAAATATGTATAACTTATTTGTCAAAATAATGTATTCCAAGAATATATATATTTTTCCCAAAAATCATATATTTTCTAAATATACTTAGGATAATATATTTTTAACTCCCCAAAAATAATATATTTTCTCTTTGTCGAAAATATGATATACTTGGTAATATGTACGAAAATCATACTTTCACTCCTTTCGTTTCCAAAATAATACTTGCCAAAAATATATTTATAAGAGTATTTTCCGGAATATTTCATAAGTTACGTTTTATCGTTCGGCTTCACAATATTAAGTGTGTAACTTATATTTCATTCCTTGTGATTTTTTTTTTTGTATTATTTTGGAGTTGTAAATTCTTGGTATTTGTAAGTTATGTTATTTTACCCTAAAATAATATAACTATTCCACAAAGTATACAAATATTCACACAAGTGTCTTAATATAAAATATATATTCTAAACATATATTTATCCATTTTTATTTACAAAAACAACCTCCAATACTTGTATTTTTGTAACAAAATTTATGGCAAGGTCTATATTGAAAAAACATAGTTTAAGACATACTTGTAAACACTCGTTTAGAAAATATTTTCTAAGTGTTTGTATTTTTAGAAAATTTTGCCATAGTTCCCTTTGAAAATGGAGGTGTCCATGCTATTTAGCATATCATTTTCTTTTCAAAAATCATCATAACCAACCAATAATCAATCCTTAAACAACTACATTTACCAAGTGCAAAAACTATTGAACTTTCATAACAACATGAACTTGATCTTTCACCAAAACTTGTAGTAACTTGGTAATGTTTTTAGTAGGTCTAGTTATCCTTTAAAATATATTTACTTCTTTGAAAACCTCAATTTTAGAGAAGTTGGGTGTTTACAACTTCCAAACACATTTTCTAAAAATGCTTCTTTATGTAATTTTTTTTTGTTACACAAGTGTTTCTACACTTATCTTATCACAAAAAATAGTGTAAGTTCAAGTAAAAACCATGATCTTCTAAAAAATCATATTTTGAACTTGGTTTTCTTGGAAAAACATTCATAAATCTTGAATCGATAAGTTTACTAGCTTACTTTGTTTATTATTTTTCAAGGAAACAATATATCTTTTCAAGTTCATGTCTTTCATGAGGATGATTTATAATTCTCTAACATTTTCATACTCTCATCTTGCTAGATTATGTTTTCAATCATGATCTAGCAAGATCATATAATGATCTACATCATTTACACAAACAATCATTCACCAAATATCACAACAACACTAGACAACATGATTCCTTTAAGTTTTCTTATAATTTTAAGATTATGTTCATGTTTCAACTTCTTGTTTCATAGTGTTCTTTATGATAATCATCTTGTAACATCTTTTAACCACTTAAAATAGATACAAAATGAGGAGTAGAAGATCTTACTACTAGCTCAAGGCTAGGGATGATTCAAGAGGAGAAAACAAGTGGATAAAAGCACTAGAGAGAGGTCCTTCAATTCTCCTTGCTTCCACACTTCTTAGTTAATCTCCTAGCACCCTTGGTTCTTCTTAGAATGGTTGATAATGATTGAAAAATTGAAGTAGTGTGGTGTGTGTGTTGAGCCATAAGTTGGGAGGGGGAGAAGGTAAATTGAGAGCTTGAAGGCGATGAAGTGAAATAAAGGTTTAACTCATGGTCTTTTATAAAGTTCTCCCAACAAGTCTTTATCCCTTGTATAATATGTCTCCATAGTACCCATCAAGATCAATTATGATATCTAAACAAATCAAGGAAATCTTAGTGGTGGGGTCTCCACTATAACCGTGGATTAAAAAGGGGGGAAGGGTATTAGTTGGGTGGTGGTGATGTGTTAGAGAATCTAGTTGAATTCTAAGTATAAGTTTAGGTGTTTATGCATATAAGGTGTCATGTGGTGTGTTATGTCACACCCCGACCACGTAAAACAACAAAACGTGGCGGAATAGTCGGGGAGTGTTGTAACAGAATCATTGTTTCATAACACATGAAAAATTGAAATATTGTTTTATTGATTAAAAGAGTTACAATGTCTTAACAAACAAAGAAGTATAACAAAATTAACTAGTCTCCCATCTTTTATTGTCACTAAGGCCCAAGTCCGCCTAAGTGTATCTTGATCAATCCTATGCATCATTTCTTGAAACACATGTGAAAATAGGCACGTCAGCATAAAAATGCCGGCGAGTACATAGGTTTTGTGAAAATAGGATTCATGACTTATAAGTTTAGAAAAAAGGTTGTTTAACAAAAGTCAGTCATGATCCTTGTAAAATGTTTTGTTTTATAAATCATTTGAAAAACGATGATAAAATAGATGATATGTAAAACAATAATGTAAGATTAAATGAATAACCAAGAAAAATGAGTTTGTATAAGATAAGATAAGTTGTTTGTAAAACAATGTCTTGTGAAAAATATGTTATTTGTATAAAAATGTTATATGTCTAAACTGAAATGATTTAAATAACGCTACGATATGTAATATCATACAAGCACTTATATATAGGAAGTACCAGTGGCGTATCCACCATGCTTGTATCATATTTCACACGCCTCGTTACTTAAATCACTTACTCAAACCAAACCACCAAAGTAAAATGTTTATGTATAATCAAATGTCAAAATGTTTGTGTGAAAACCATGTCTAATGTCTAATGTAAATCATGAATTGTGTATATCAATGTCAAAATGTTTATGTCTAATGTAAATCATGAATCGTGTATATCAATGTCAAAATGTTTATGTCTAATGTAAATCATGAATTGTGTATGTCAATGTCAAAATGTTTATGTATAATGCAAATCATGTAATGTGTATCCAAAATATCATGTATGGTAAGTGAAATATATCAACTAAACCATATGTAAAATGCACAAAACAAGGTATTGAAGTAAAACATGATTTAAATCAAAGTTATGTTTTGTGGAACAAATGCATGCTATACTGATATAAACATCTATGCGGTATTTGTGAAAATGCATACATCCAAGCCTTGTGACTGTGGCGATAAACCCCTAAACGAATTTAAAGGTCTATCTGTGTTATGTTTATCGAATTCGGTCATTCCTTCCATCCAAACACACCTAGGATGTCAGGAACGGGAGTTGTCAATTCCTATGGTACCACTACCTACTAACGAATGGCGTGATCAATGTTAATGAATGTATATTGTCCCATTTAAACAAACCAAATGTCATACCAAAATGTACGCATGTGATAAATAACAAATGTACTAAGTATGCAACAAATGAACATACATAGCATGTGATGTGAAATGTATTGTAAAACAATGTACTAAGTATGCACACAATGGACATACATAGCATAAAATATAATGTAAAACGATGTACTAAGTATGCAACAAAGGACATACATAGCAAAAACATAATGAAATCATGTACTATAAATGTACTAATGAACATAACAAGCATATGATATGAAAACATGAAAGGCACGAAAGTAACAAGTAGGCACATGTGTTTCACCCCAAAATGTTTGGAAAACAGTAAAAGAGGGGTCTATGTACTCACTTGAGATTGCTCAATAGTCCTAAGATAACCACCAAGCAAAGCTAGAAGATCACGGAATTAAACGGTACCTAATATAGGTAACTACATTAATAAACGGACCTATTCGGAGGATCGGGTAGCATGAGGGTTTGTAAACCAAATGAGTGTAGGAACTCATGTAATATGGTTTAACAAAGCCTACATACTAAAATGAAACCTAACCTAAGTGCTTACGACCCATTACGACCCGTTTAGGTAGCTTATGCTACTTTAACGCGTCGTTCGCGTAAAACGCGTTCGGAATGCCTAACTTGTCCTATGACAAGTAAAATATGCCTTAACATGTCTAATATTGTTGCCAAATCAGTTTAGATGTTAAAAGTTATGTTACATATGCTTAAAATGAATTTTGGCGTAAAAAGGGCATTTTGGTAATTTACCTAAGGCATATAAACTACCTATCATACAACTAACTAAACGTCGTGACCATAAGGTATAACCTCGGGAGGTTATTCCCTATATACTATGGTCACCTAAAGTGTTTGGTCGGATCCTAATGATCGACCAAACGGGTCGGGTTCGAAAGTATAAGCGATTGTTTAGATCGCTTACCTTACGACCCTATATAAGCACTAAACTAAAAGTGACGAGCTAAGCATGTTAAAACATGCTTAACTAAGTTTAGAAAATAGGATTGGTATCAAAACAAACGGTTTTGATACCTAGGAGTAGTTTGGTTACAAAATACGCAAGAATACGCATTTTGGCCGAAACTACGACTCGTCACTGAGCTTAGATAACGTGATAATCAGTAGGTATAACCACTAGGGACTATAACCATCGTGATTACGCTCACGTTAGGAAGTTCAAACGAACTTCGCGTTGACCATAAACTGGTCAATGCAGAAAGTCAAACATAGTTTGACTTTAACGCTAAAACGAATGAAAAGAACGAAAGAACACTTACAAAGGGTCCCCGCAAGTTTGATCTTCCAAGTAATCTCAGGTAGGAAGTGTATAAACACAACCACTTAGAGAAAAACTCAGAATTCAAGTGGGGTTTGAGTTGGGAACTTGGGGGTATTTATAGGATTCCTTGAACCGTTAAGATCGTTTATCGTAAAACGTGATTCAATCTCATCCCTACACTTGTTGTAACACTAAGGTACTTCAAAATGGACCCCCATGATCAGGTATCAACATGTGGAATTGAGTTTATGGGTGCTTAACAGCTGTTAAACACATTCTGATGTTCTGGGAGGTCCTTACGGACCATAAGCGTGAGGGCTTACGGTCCGTAAGCCAGCAACTTTGCAGAATTTACAGTTTTGGTCCCTCTTGATGTTTAAGCTCATTTCTGACACTTCTAAGGCCTGTCAAGCCAACTTTAAGGCCCTAAAATGATGCCTAAATATTGTGGACATGAAACATGCTCAAAAATATGCCGGATGTCGGTTCGTTTGGCCGTACGGTTGCGTTGTTCGGTTAATTACGACGGAAGTCGTAACGGACGCAAAAACGGTCCAAATTGCGCGACGAATGAATTTTTTTATGCCAAACACTAAAATAAAATATTTTAGTGCTTACATAAATTTTTGGATGTCCGAATGTATTCAGAACGTAAGTTATGCGTGAAAATGCAAACTTGTGCACTTTTTGACGCTTTTAGTCCTTGAATGACCCAAAAGTTTATTTTAGCACACCGAACCCCTCAAAGCCTATTTCTAAGCTATGTAAAGGATATTTATGGTATGTTTAACTCATGGTCATGTTCTGGAATGTCTGTTACAGTTCAAATCGGCATACTTTCGCAGTTTGTCGAATTTAGTCCCTGTAAGCGATTAAACTTCATTTTGTCATACCAAAGCCTTCAAAACTTATTTCTAAGTTATGTAAAGGTTATTTAAGGTATGTGAAGCCTATTTCACTATTCTGGAGTGTTCGTTGCATTAAACTGGTTATATTTACGCATCAGTGCGCGTATAACCTTCCAGAAAGCGATTTAGAGCCCGAAATCGAACAAGAATTGATATGTGCAAATGATACACATATTTGTACAAATCCCAAGTATGAAATACAATATTTCATTGGTTTGGTATTTGTTTGATGGTCGCAGTGACCCAGGTGTCACAGTCTCCCCTACTTTAGGAAATTTCGTCCCGAAATTTATTCAGAGGAAACTTGTGAGAGCTTGAAACATGAAGTTGAGAAGATCAAACAACACTGGTTAGAGTCCTGAACTTCTAGTAACTTTACAATAACATCATGCTTGCAATGTGAGAGGGATATTTATATACAAGTATATAAAGCGTCATTGGTGCGTCCACCATACCTCTATTACATTGTTCACATTTCGTTATGGTTATCACTATCGGTTCTTACACATAATAAGTCTTACCGGGGTTTCCGTGCACTGAACTTCGCAATTATGTATGCATCCATAATTACGTAATTCCTTGCATAGTCACGTAGTGCATTTTATAATGTGTAAGGGAAGAAAGCAATGAACGAGCTTGTGATGATTGTGACTAGACCACCATAGGTTCCTTTTAATTAAATCAATAAATGCTTTAAATAGACTACCAAGGAGTCTGTTTAGCTACATCAGCGCATGTCATTTTTAACCAGATTCTGATTCAATCTTTTTGACTAGACCACTAGGAGGGTCTCTAATGAATCATGGAGTGGTACTATATAATCCAAGGGTCTTAACTAACACGTAGAAGCCCAATAAGGATTTAGGGTAGTGCCTTTTTGAATATCCTTCTACGAATCCCTCATATGAAGATACGAAAGGTTCTACGAGGATTTGGATAACGAATATCCAGAGTATACAAAAACACAAAAATGCATAAAAGAAAACACAAAATGCATAAACACATAATCACATAATTGTTTAACTTGATTTTAGATTTGTTATCATTTTGTTAATTTGTTCTGCTAACTGTGCACATGTATTCAAAGCACACCAGGTATCCAATCAGTGGATTTTGATTGGTGCCTTAAATATTTCTAAGAATCTAACTATAAAGATAGAAAGATCTTTTAAAGGGAAAATTCGATTTCGATTATAAGGAACCGAAATGTTCGAATTAAGGTACACAAGGAATCCAATTAAGGACTCTGATTTGAATGATAATCATCCACAAGGGTCTAATTGTGAAGATAAAAAGATCCCATATTGATTTTAGAAGTTGAAGATGTTTTGAAACCTTGCACTGGATGTGCTTAAGTCAAAACATGAAGTAAAAATGCTTATGAAGTTGAGATGCTAGATATGTCAAGGCGACATATGAAGCAGAATTTGGAGGTTAAGTCAATGTATGAGAAAAAAATATTTTTGAAAATTATGCATGGAGTTCAAAAAATGTGTTCAATGTTTTTGAAACCTTATATATAATACCTTTGAAATCATAAAGTAGGTGTATTAGGTAGGTATATATTTATAAAAAAATTGTTTTAAAATCATGCGAGATGAATTTTAAAATTATGTATACGGTTTTTGAAAACATGAATGATGCTTTTCGAAATCATGCACTTGATAAGAAAATGTATTGTGTTAATATTGTTTTCAGACTATATAAAACATTTTGAAATTATGAAGGTTGTTTTTTGAAAACATAGCCAATGTTTTTGAAATAACATAGACAATGCATTTGAAAAAATTGTTTTCAAACTATATGAAATGTTTTGAGATCATGAAGATTGTTTTTGAAATACTTGTACTGTGTATGTTGAAAAATCAAAACGTAATGGGTATGAGATTTGAAAATACCCTTAGTTATCTAACCAAGGATTCAAAGGCACAGATGTGCAGAAGCATGATTACTCATAATGTCACTTTATTTTCTATATTTCGTATCTTAGAATGAAACGAGTACTTAGAATTTTCTATGGGAATCATGAGTAAACAAAAGAATGGGAAATATTCACAAGAGTAGTTTGTAAGGAACATAGTTCCTTAATGTAGGTATTATAGGGAAATGCCATACACACATGTAACTACACTTGTATATCAGAATTTGTGATCAACGATTTATTTATAAACAAAACTGATTGTTTCACATTACAAGAAAAAGAAAGAAATAAAAGCATAAGATTTAAAACACTAACATCTTATACTCAGCCAAATGCTCATCCGTGGGTCAGATTTTCATTGACAATTTTTGTTCACTTGTTCCTGAAATAGCTCGTCTCGCCGTAGTTGTACCAAGTACCAGATGGTAAATGAGCTGGAGCAGGGTTGACTTGGGGTTGGTTTGGACCACCTTGGATTGGGTTGAATTGACAAGCATTTGCCAGGTGAGCGAGTTGTCCACATGATGCACACAGACGACACTGCAGGTAAGCTCGGTGAGGTGCATTACACTTGTTGCACATCAGTGCAGTACCGGCATAAGGTTTCCTAGCAGGAGGTTGAGCAGCAACAAGGTTTATAACAGCTTTGTTTTGGATAGCAAAGCTGCATATGTTAACCAAATGTCCCCGCCGTCCACAGTAGGTACATTTGAAGCAGGGTATGAGGTTTGAATGATGACGGTTGCATCGTTTGCACCATGGGGCAGTTCCAAAGTACGGCTTCCTAGCTGGTGGTGCTGCCATTTGGCTAGGTCCCGCTTGATTAGGTGTAACTGCTGCGGGTTTCTTTGAAGCCTTACGCTTCCTTGATTTTGGTGCAGGCTTGACTTCTGCTTCCTTTGGTGACTCTTGAGTGGCTTCATTGTTGAGACGAGACATGGCAATGCCTAAATCCACCGTCTTCAGAATCACTTCGCCTATTTGCTGAGCAAATTTGGCTGTTTGCTCGGACATTTGACCGTTGCTGAGAGGAAGAGACATTTTAGAAGGAAATGAAAGACATAGGAAGAAACAAGTGAAATGTTATCGGAAAATCAAAACAAAATGGCAACGCATAAAATTGCGATCATTTGTTTGTTACCTAAGGCAAACAAATGAGACGGTGACTAATCAAAGTAAACATGTCATATTAATGTATTACTGAAGACATGCTCGCCTATAAGTGAACACTCACCCCAAGAGTTCCCAGGTAAGAGTGTCGGTCCGATTCCGCGGATTTGTACGAACACTCTAGCCTTAGACAGAAAACTCAGAGTACAGGTATTCACCCTTCCAGTTTGCACGTGTTCACATTAAAAGACCCAAACTTTGACGAGATTTTGAAAACTTTGAAGGTTCAAAACCTTACAATAAATCATCCTAGAATAGATGATTGATTTTCAAAGCGGTTTTGAAATTTGTGTTCTTGTTGTGGTTGTCACTTAAGGATAGGTGACGGTATTGTTTTACGACTAAACGCAAGTAAACTCGCGTTAAGGTCCTAGGAAGGTTATAGACTAGGTTAAAGCATTACTAATAACCTAATTCCCTATAACCATGGGCTCTGATACCAACTTTTCTGTCACACCCCGACCACGTAAAACAACAAAACATGACGGAATCGTCGGGGAGTGTTGTAACAGAATCATTGTTTCATAACACCTGGAAAATTGAAATATTGTTTTATTGATTAAAAGAGTTACAAAGTCTTAACAAACAAAGAAGTATAACAAAATTAACTAGTCTTCCATCTTTTATTGTCACTAAGGCCCAAGTCCGCCTAAGTGTATCTTGATCAATCCTATGCATCATTTCCTGAAACACATGTGAAAATAGGTACGTCAGCATAAAAATGCCGGCGAGTACATAGGTTTTGTGAAAATAGGATTCATGACTTATAAGTTTAGAAAAAGGTTGTTTAACAAAAGTCAGTCATGATCCTTGTAAAATGTTTTGTTTTATAAATTATTTGAAAAACGATGATAAAGTAGATGATATGTAAAACAATAATGTAAGATTAAATGAATAACCAAGAAAAATGAGTTTGTATAAGATAAGTTGTTTGTAAAACAATGTCTTGTGAAAAATATGTTATTTGTATAAAAATGTTATATGTCTAAACTGAAATGATTTAAATAACGCTACGATATGTAATATCATACAAGCACTTATATATAGGAAGTACCAGCGGCGTATCCACCATGCTTGTATCATATTTCACACGCCTCGTTACTTAAATCACTTACTCAAACCAAACCACCAAAGTAAAATGTTTATGTATAATCAAATGTCAAAATGTTTGTGTGAAAACCATGTCTAATGTCTATGTCTAATGTAAATCATGAATTGTGTATATCAATGTCAAAATGTTTATGTCTAATGTAAATCATGAATCATGTATATCAATGTCAAAATGTTTATGTCTAATGTAAATCATGAATTGTGTATGTCAATGTCAAAATGTTTATGTATAATGCAAATCATGTAATGTGTATCCAAAATATCATGTATGGTAAGTGAAATATATCAACTAAACCATATGTAAAATGCACAAAACAAGGTATTGAAGTAAAACATGATTTAAATCAAAGTTATGTTTTGTGGAACAAATGCATGCTATACTGATATAAACATCTATGCGGTATTTGTGAAAATGCATACATCCAAGCCTTGTGACTGTGGCGATAAACCCCTAAACGAATTTAAAGGTCTATCTGTGTTATGTTTATCGAATTCGGTCATTCCTTCCATCCAAACATACCTAGGATGTCAGGAACGGGAGTTGTCAATTCCTATGGTACCACTACCTACTAACGAATGGCGTGATAAATGTTAATGAATGTATATTGTCCCATTTAAACAAACCAAATTTCATACCAAAATGTACGCATGTGATAAATAACAAATGTACTAAGTATGCAACAAATGAACATACATAGCATGTGATGTGAAATGTATTGTAAAACAATGTACTAAGTATGCACACAATGGACATACATAGCATAAAATATAATGTAAAACGATGTACTAAGTATGCAACAAAGGACATACATAGCAAAAACATAATGAAATCATGTACTATAAATGTACTAATGAACATAACAAGCATATGATATGAAAACATGAAAGGCACGAAAGTAACAAGTAGGCACATGTGTTTCACCCCAAAATGTTTGGAAAACAGTAAAAGAGGGGTCTATGTACTCACTTGAGATTGCTCAATAGTCCTAAGATAACCACCAAGTAAAGCTAGAAGATCACGGAATCAAACGGTACCTAATATAGGTAACTACATTAATAAACGGACCTATTCGGAGGATCGGGTAGCATGAGGGTTTGTTAACCAAATGAGTGTAGGAACTCATGTAATATGGTTTAACAAAGCCTACATACTAAAATGAAACCTAACCTAAGTGCTTACGACCCATTACGACCCGTTTAGGTAGCTTATGCTACTTTAACGTGTCGTTCGCGTAAAACGCGTTCGGAACGCCTAACTAGTCCTATGACAAGTAAAATATGCCTTAACATGTCTAATATTGTTGCCAAATCAGTTTAGATGTTAAAAGTTATGTTACATATGCTTAAAATGAATTTTGGCGTAAAAATGGCATTTTGGTAATTTACTTAAGGCATATAAACTACCTATCATACAACTAACTAAATGTCGTGACCATAAGGTATAACCTCGGGAGGTTATTCCCTATATACTATGGTCACCTAAAGTGTTTGGTCGGATCCTAATGATAGACCAAACGGGTCGGGTTCGAAAGTATAAGCGATTGTTTAGATCGCTTACCTTACGACCCTATATAAGCACTAAACTAAAAGTGACAAGCTAAGCATTTTAAAACATGCTTAACTAAGTTTAGAAAACAGGTTTGGTATCAAAACAAACGGTTTTGATACCTAAGAGTAGTTTGGTTACAAAATACGCAAGAATACGCATTTTGGCCGAAACTACGACTCGTCACTGAGCCTAGATAACGTGGTAATCAGTTGGTATAGCCACTAGGGACTATAACCATCGTGATTATGCTCACGTTAGGAAGTTCAAACGAACTTCGCGCTGACCATAAACTGGTCAATGCAGAAAGTCAAACATAGTTTGACTTTAACGCTAAAACGAATGAAAAGAATGAAAGAACACTTACAAAGGGTCCCCGCAAGTTTGATCTTCCAAGTAATCTCAGGTAGGAAGTGTATAAACACAACCACTTAGAGAAAAACTCAGAATTGAAGTGGGTTTTGAGTTATGAACTTGGGGGTATTTATAGGATTCCTTGAACCGTTAAGATCGTTTATCGTAAAACGTGATTCAATCTCATCCCCACACTTGTTGTAACACTAAGGTACTTCAAAATGGCCCCCCATGATCAGGTATCAACTTGTGGAATTGAGTTTATGGGTGCTTAACAGCTGTAAACAGCTGTTAAACACATTCTGATGTTCTGGGAGGTCCTTACGTACCGTAAGGGTGAGGGCTTACGGTCCGTAAGCCAGCAACTTTGCAGAATTTACAGTTTTGGTCCCTGTGTCCGTAAGCCAGCAACTTTGCAGAATTTACAGTTTTGGTCCCTGTTGATGTTTAAGCTCATTTCCGACACTTCTAAGGCCCGTCAAGCCAACTTTAAAGCCCTAAAATGATGCCTAAACATTGTGGACATGAAACATGCTCAAAAATATGCCGGATGTCGGTTCGTTTGGCCGTACGGTTGCGTTGTTCGGTTAATTACGACGGAAGTCGTAACGGACGCAAAAACAGTCCAAATTGCGCGACGAATGAATTTTTCTTATGCCAAACACTAAAATAAAATATTTTAGTGCTTACATAAATTTTTGGATGTCTGGATGTATTCAGAACGTAAGTTACGCGCGAAAATGCAAACTTGTGCACTTTTTGACGCTTTTAGTCCCTGAATGACCCAAAAGTTTATTTTAGCACACCGAACCCCTCAAAGCCTATTTCTAAGCTATGTAAAGGATATTTATGGTATGTTTAACTCATGGTCATGTTCTGGAATGTCTGTTACAGTTCAAATCGGCATACTTTCGCAGTTTGTCGAATTTAGTCCCTGTAAGCGATTAAACTTGATTTTGTCATACCAAAGCCTTCAAAACTTATTTCTAAGTTATGTAAAGGTTATTTAAGGTATGTGAAGCCTATTTCACTATTACGGAGTGTTCGTTGCATTAAACTGGTTATATTTACACATCAGTGCACGTATAACCTTCCAGAAAGCGATTTAGAGCCCGAAATCGAACAAGAATTGATATGTGCAAATGATACACATATTTGTACAAATCCCAAGTATGAAATACAATATTTAATTGGTTTGGTATTTGTTTGATGGTTGCAGTGACCCAGGTGTCACATGTTAGGGTGTTCGGGTATCATGACTAGCTCAGAAATAATTAAACAATGCTTCTAGTAAAATTTTGATGTTTCGGGTAGTGTCCGGTTGTTCGGTTAGATACCGGTTCGTTAAAGTGTCAAGCTTTACTGTTTAGTGTTCTTTAAGTACCCTTTTTTGACACTTTCAATTCCTGACACTTAGGAAAGCATCCAGGACCATTTTGCCATATTTTTGCATGTTACTAGTTCGTTAAATTGCTGAATTTTGATGATTAATGCAGAATTCTGCACTTTGAGTGGGTTTTAGGCACTTTCCGGGACTTAAACTATCACCTAGTGACGCAGTTTTTTGGTCCTTACTTCCCTACACTCCATACTAGTGTAGTACCTTGTCTCTGGCTCATACTGGGCCTCAAAACACTGTCTGTCTATGTACTGGCATTGTCAGTATATTTCTGAGTTATCCGTTCACTGTGATAACTGTGCTTTGTGCATCATGTATGTCACTAACGTTTGTATGTAATAAATGGTGTGACAGTATGAAATGTGATGCACATGTATGTATGATACAGAAATCAGAAAGCAGTTTAAGTCATCAGTTGTAATTAAGCACAGTCATTAAGCATAAATCAATATTAATTAAACGTACGGATGCATGCAAATTTGACGGTTGTCACATTCTCCCCCTGTTAAAAAAATTTCGTCCTCGAAATTTGTACTACCTTAACTCCTTAGGGTTCCATTATGCGTATATGAATATGGATAATATTGAGGTAAATAACCTCAAGGCCAAATCAAATCTTATTCACATCAGATGAATCCCATGGATATATTTTAACAATAAGAGCCCAATGGTTACAAGGCATGTGTTCTAGCATTTGATGTCAAAGGAAACGAGATGTACAGATGTATAATCTAGCGTAACTTAGTTAACAGGGGTGCAATCAAGGGAGTTTTGACCAACGGATTCCCAAGCAATTTATCACAGTATGCAAACGAGTTGTTCCACAAACCATAGCATCCACTATATGAACTCAAAATCAACAACTTGAATATGAAAATGATCTGTCAACTTTCGAATAAATAAATGGTAAGGATTAGTGTGTTGACATTCTTAAATTTCGAAAGTACACCGAATGAAATACAAGCGAATCTGGTGTATCATTGTCTTGATTCGTAGTTGCATTAGGAATGTTTAAATGACAAGTCAAACAAAAGTATGTGTAGTTTCGTGTGAAACGGTTGACCATGATTAGCACAAGCTACAAATTCGTAATGACACCACAAGGTGTCGAAATTGACATATTCCAATAATAGCGATGACAGAACAAGTTCACCGTGTTTGAAATCAAGTGAAAGTGCACTAAAACAATCTGAAGATTTGATTTACACAATGTCACAGAGTTTTCAATTGAACGTGGAATATCAAAGAACCACTGTTCCCGATCGGAGATGAAAAGGTAATGAGTACCACAAGGCATTCAGTCAACAAGGAAAGTATCGTTAGGGGGTACACCGCGTCATGAAATGAATATAGGTACCAATGTCTTAACACGCAACTGTGTTGAGACTGCTTTAATTGTGATAAAAAAAATTGATTTAGAGCAAGTCAATAAATAAGCAACTAAATCCGTGTATGAAAGGCGTAACCAAATCAACGCAAGCTTTAATTTTTGTGATGGTAACACCGCAAGGTATCAATACCAACAACGATTTAGTGGAGTCATAGACCAAACAAACCTACTACGACTTGAAACAAGAGAATATTTGCAAGAATAAATTCGAATATGATGCTCTCAATACATCATATGGCGTTTTAAATTGAATATGTGACATGGACAAGTTCGAGCAATTGAACTTGGTTTTAGCGTAGCCCGACAATAAACATAGGTATCAACAAGGGAATCTCAGCATGGCCACGAAGATAAACCATGAGTGCACTTGAAATAAAAGGAGCTTCAAGAAAGTGTGTTGACTTGATAGCAAAAAAAAAAAAAAAGCCAACAATTACAATAATGTAGGTCATTCGAATCACCAATCAGTAATTAGATTTAGCAACATAATATTTGAACTTTAATGAAATGTTTATTCGAAATGAAACCTCATGCGTGGTAAATGGTGCATGCGTAACATATAAGTTTTCAAGTAATGAAACAATGAGTATGAAGAAACGACCAAGTATTGAAGCAAATGTGTGTTCGCTCCTAGCGAAGAGAATTAACGCGATGCAACTACCATTAAGGGGAGTAGAGATGCAAACATCTACTCAAAAGGGAAGACTTCAACAAAAGAATTTTAAGTACTTTCTGTTTGGTTAACTGAAATAGCAAATATGTCGGGATAATGGGGTTTGCTTGAGTTAACAGGTGTGGTTCCTAAGTGACAACCTTTACGAGTTTTGACCTGGGTTCCCAAGACCCTAAGTACATGTCTCCTGGGTTTTCAAAGGTTCAAATTTTGTGTAAACTGTTTTGTGCATCGTGTAGGAAACACAATTTTGTGTATGTATAAAACAAGTTATTGTCCCACAATTCCTCGGTATACCTTATTCCTGTATTCGCATATAATGACACTCAATCATTGATCAGTCTTAAAATGGTAGCTGGGTCCTCATAGTTAGTTAAATGAATAATTCGTTTGTCCTCGGTAAGAGTTGCCAACACTCATTAGTTAGCCCGTTCAGCTGCTGGTAATTGGTGCTCATTTGAAAATCATCGTCTTTCTTCTTGATGAGCAGGACTGGTGTTACCCAAAAACGGGAAACTTGGTCTGTTAGCTTCCTTCTCTATCAACTACTGAAGTTATACTGACAATCCTTGCATCTCCGAAGGTGTAAGTCGCCAAGGTGCATTAGCAGCAGGCGCGGCGCCCGGGATCAAATTGATGCGAAATTCAACTTGTCGTCGAGGAGATAATTCTGGTAAGTCTTTGGGGAAGACTTCAGGGTATTCCTTATCACAGGGATATCTTTGAGTTTAGTTTCTTTGGTTCCCTTGTCCACGACATGAGCCCATAAAACAACACATCCTTTGTGCGAAAAACTTCCGTATCTTCAATGACTGATAATCTGTAGGGGCGTATCCTGCTCCATGAATTATGATCGTTTCTCCGTTCGTCATCGGAATGCGGATAACAATCTTCGTTTGATTACTTGACAGCCAGTCCATCCCAATTATCACATCAAAGCTTCCCTTAAGCTAGTTCTACCGAATACTGGATATCTATCTTGCTTACTATTAAAACAAGTATATTCAGAAGCTAAAATTTGACAACAATATCAAATAGCATAGACGTATAACATTGACTATTATGAGGCGTACCGATAGCCTGTGACAACTGCCACTTTCGGGTAATTTACGTACATTTAAAGCAATGAATTACATTACACAAGTATGTGTTTTGAATATTCGAACTGCATGATTACATGATATACATCTTAGAACACTCAAGGAATATTCATTTATGATGCACATTATTCATTTTTATTGGTTACCTTTGAAACAATGTAAACAATGCATCGAAACAACTAGAGTAGTATCTAGTAAACTAGCGTGCTGACGAAAACTCAGGATCCGCATAAATCATCTAAATTACATCTTTAGGACTCGGATGAGAGTCCAACATCAATTATATATTAAACCCTATGTGGGAATACAAGGGTTTGGTTAATATATTACCAATGCTCGGAAGCACTAAAAACTGTCCGAAATGCGCTAAAAGTGACCATTTCATGAATTTTCCGCAAAATTCAGCAATTGTATTTTATTACAAGATGCAAAAATTGATGTTTAGGCACCAATTTCATATAAAAATACTTATGGAATATCAATTATACACATAACGGAAATTTTCCCTACAACTTCCTTAAGCGTACCTTTCGACTATTTACTAGCGAAACGAGCGCTATACATCTAGCCGAACTATATTTTGCCACATGTAGCGAACTAGTGAGTATTATTTTTGGTCTTGTAAAGCTAGTTTATGGTCTTTGCAAGTCAAGAAACATCTCGGAAAATTGCAAACCCTTAACACCTAAATACTTACATCTTTATATTCATTTGGAATCTAAAAAAATAACTAACATATTTTACCACACAAGACCCCCCCCCCCTCATTTGTGACCGTGAACAAGGGGCCCCACACCCCTTGTTTATGTGGGTAAATATCTAGATATTATGTTATTAGTTACAAGTGGATAGAATTGGTAATTAATTTTAACACTTAACCACTAAGGAATTACTAGCACACTTCACCTCATTTCATCTATCACCAAACAAAGAACACTCTCATCATCTTCATCTTTTTCACAAGAACACCTTAAAAAAAAATCCAATTATTTTTATTACCTCCTTCATGATCAACATGGATTTCCAAGTAACATAGGGTGATCTAAAGCTTTTGGAAGTGAAAGGAAGGGTTTTCATCCATACAAAAGTGTTCTACCAACAAGATCATCATCTTCTTAAGTCTTAATAATCTTCTAAGATCATCCCTAGCCTTGTGCTAGAAGTAAGCTTCTATAACTATTTTTTTTTATATACATATATTATGTTTATGATTGTTATTATTACTAATAATAACCAAGAGATCATACATAATAACATGAGAAAAATACAAAGAAGCAAAGATAAAAAATCATGATATAATTATGTTTGTTTATATTGTGATCTAAGACTTGTTATATGCTTATTTAAGCTTGTTATGATGGTTATGATACAAATAAATGGTTAGAGTATGTTTTAAGTTATGATCTAAAAATTATACATGTTTATGTTAAAGGGTTTTTAACATAAAGGATTAAATGGATGATCATAACTATTGTTCTTGTGAAAGTATTAAAGGTTTTTATTTAAAAACAAGACTTTTACAAGATTATAAAAAGTAACATACAACTAGAGATTTTTATAAAAGTTGTTAAAACTAGAATTAAACTTGGTTTTTGAACTAGTTAGCATATGTAATGATCATGTTTAAAACCCTACATGATTTGGAAATCATCTTGATAAGTTTTATTTTATAAAAGTCTCATATGTTTAGTTAAGATGATGAGTAAATTGGTGGTGATTTGATAAAGAAAATGATATGTTTATGAAACATGGTTAAGATAAAAATACAAAGGTTATATGGCAAATTTTCATAAAAACTTTATTTTATAAAGTAACAACATTTTTGGTTAAATCTCTACAAGATTAAAAACGTTGTTAAAGAAAGTTTTTATAAAATAAAAGACAAGATAAATATATATATTTTTTAGAAAATATATATTTGGTTACTTTAACAATTTTTGTGTGATATATTACTTGGTGTATTAGTTATGTATACCAAAGTAGGAACTAGTATCAAATGTAACATTTAAACTTAAAACACTTTATAACAAAAGTCCTACAAGACTTCATATAATAACGCCTTAAAACGAGTTACGGACGATTCGAATAATCGGACACCATTTATGGTCAAAATGAACGACGGACGACTACATAAGTGAATTGCCAATCCGAAGAGTTACTACGACGTTTAGGCGATTTTTCGACACGAAATATAAGTATCCTATCGATAACAAATTTCGGATGTTTATAAACTTATAAAAACTAGTATGTTTTTATTTACCAAAAAGTATACTTAGTAAATTTTTATAAAAAGGTTTTTATAAAAATGAAAGGCTTACTTTTACTAGTGGGCTATATTATAACAAATGGGCTTATTATACTTAATGGACTATTTTGTAAATGGGCTTATTTTACTTAATGGGTTATTTATTTAATGGGCTATTTTTCTACAAATGGGCTTAGTTTTCTTAATGGGCTTATCTTCATCATGGGCTTAACATAAATTCATGGGCTAAGCCCAAACACCAAACATATGGGCCAACGCCCAACACTATTCAAGCCCAACACTATTCAAGCCCAACACTATTCAAGCCCAACACTATTTGAAGCCCAACACTATTCAAGCCCAACACTATTGAGGCCCAACACTATTTGAGGCCCAACACTATTGAGGCCCAACACTATTTGAGGCCCAACACTATTGAGGCCCAACACTATTTTAGGCCCAGCACTATTTAAGCCCAATAACTTGAAAACATGGGCTTGGCCCAATGATACTATTATTGGAAACACAACTATACAAGTGATACATATAAGACACGAGATTCAGCGGACTAGATCCGACTATACAACTCACAAGATACAAGATAACATTTATATATATATATTTGGTGAAAAATATATATATAACATTTGAACAACTCATTCATCGAATACACAGTTAACGAACATTTGAACAACTCATTCATCGAATACACAGTTAGCGAACATTTGAACAACTCATACATCGAATACACAGTTAACGAACAGTAAAGACATACAAGTCTTACACATACTCACGACAAAAGACTTGTACTCAAGTTATTTACAAAGACCGAAGTGTCTAACAAAAATAAGAACATTTGTAGGTCGCAACGCTATTCAGGACGACCGCACGTGAGATCTTATTTACATCTATTCACAGGACGCGATACTGTGAGTTCATGTTCCCCTATTCATTTAAATGTTTTACAACTTTACAACTATCGGGGAAGATACATGTTCAAAGTATGTTAAAGTTAGGTAATGAAACACCTTAGATCATGTGCGAATTAGGGCCATACAATAAGCACCATTAATCCAGTTTGGACCAAGGAACAAAGGACTAGATCTAATGGGTTTTGGCGAGCCCCACTCTTGGTCGTGGACCCATACAGAAGAGTGCGTTTGTGTCCCAGTCGATAGGAATCGGCATAAAATCGTCTAGGGTTGGTTTGCTTCCTATTTCGTCACACATATTAATGTCCTTGCAAAACATCAATGATTAACGATTTCATTGACGCTTTACATACTACAACTCACATTTTTCATACATCGTTTACAACTAAATTGCATGAATTCACCAACTTTTGTTGATGTTTTCCAAACTTAACATGTATTTCAGGGAATTAAAGGACCATGTCGGATTTCCCAGTCAAGATAACAAGTACAGGAACTCCATGCCATCTTTTGAAGGGTTTAACTATTATATTCCGCCTCTTTGCGGAAATATGATGGTTTAAACCTTTGTAGTTTATTTCAAGTTAATGTATGAAACAATAACGCTTTATTTTCATGTTAATGGTTTGTAACCGACACACTAAACTTATGTTGTAATCTTTTGAAACACTTATGTAATGGCAATGGAGTATGTTTTTATTCATATAGTTTGTTCATGTACATCGATATTTATGCAATGAAAACCAGACAGATCACACCTTGCGTTTCCGCTATGAGCGGGTGTGACAGATTGGTATCAGAGCATCGATTGTAGTGAACCAGGATTCTTTCTCGAGTCTAAGTCTACAATCACTAGGGATCTCTCACGAAAACCTCTTGTTCATGTTGAACATATTATAAATAAAATTGGACAGGTCAAAAGGTTTTCATTGCATAAACATTTTTCAAGGTCCACTACAACAAAAATTCATTTCACATAAATCAAGCGAGGACATTTCCATGGGTGAAGTCTATGAGACAGACACAATACATTAATAGACTATGTGCCTACAATACATTACATTATCAGTTTATGCATTATAAACAGTTTACAAGTTCAGCTTATACAAGATAGAAATCCTTGATTGATAGGATTTTACATGATTATATATATAGGTGGTTCATATATATGTTGCATGAAATATTTGCCAAGAACAAAATACCTTCGACTTCAAACTTTATTATTATTCTTTACTTGCACGATGAAAATATCGACCTCATGTCTATTACGGAGCTTATGAAGAATATGATTTCTAAGTGAAATCTTAAACTTAATTCCGTAAAATATGGTTGCTTTCTCGCGAATGCTGAAATGCCTGACCATGATAATGACGACGAGGCGAAGGTGGTAACCTTGGACAACAACTCCATTAGTGGGACGAGATCCATGTGACTCATACTAATCAAGGTGGATATACTCTTGTCCTTACAAGGAAGATGAAGTACTCATCTTGAAGGTGCCTCTTCAGTTGTTATTGTTACAGATTCTTTTCATTTCTATTTCACCTAACGTCGTACCGTTCTGCGAGTAATGACAACAAACGTTGACACGTGAGCTATCACGAAGGTCCCTCATATGTTGAAGGTATATTGACAATAATGTTTCCTCTCTTATTGATCGGCTGCTTCGTACGAGAGAATGCTAGGGTGACCATGCAAGGCAATTTATTATTACGGTGGCCAACATAATAACAACTTATAGTGCATGGAAATTCTGGTGGACTCTGCGGGTCAAGCTAATGATCACTATTCATTCAAAATTCTTAAGTTATTACTTGAGATTCAATTCTTCCTATCTAGTTGAACACGAACTGGGGGTGGTTAGTATAACACCCTACAATACAATACAATACAATACAATACAATACAATACAATACAATACAATACAATACAATACAATACAATACAATACAATACAATACAATACAATACAATACAATACAATACAATACAATACAATACAATACAATACAATACAATACAGGAAGACGACACATATTTGTTCACACCTAACATTCGATCTATATCACAATTCAGATGAGACTAGTCATTTAAACAAACAAAACTCGTTAGCTACTCATGGAGGATTTTCCTCAACATTCTCGAAATTCTTGAACATGGGTTGGTTCCATGGTGTCTATGACACTTTATCCTACTTTACCTTACCTTATCATATTCCACCTTATCATTTTTATTGGGAATAGATACAATAAATTCCTTCGCTTGACACTTGTCTTTTCCCAAGGAATGGTATGGCATGAGCCATGCTGCAACTCCCTCATTGCATTCTATTCGACATTTTTGTAGATTCTAATAATCTTGCTAGAGCTCGTGAAACTCAAGCACTATTACCATATTTGTCACATGGACAAGTAAGACAAAGGATTTTCTCTACTTCGGACGATTGAGGTCATAGAGTAGGGAACCCATATTATAGGGACGGAGGCCATGGGTTGGTTTCCCCTCCTGAACGAATTATTTTTTTTTCTTTTCTTTTTCCATTTAAACATATGACCAATACACGCAAGAGGCATTACACCTTTTGGTTTTGGTTATCCACATTATCATTTATTCAAACATGTATGAACCATGCGGTCTTAAGGTTTCGATGACCGATTGCATTCTTCATTCTTGGGCGCATGATAGACTATATTTATCCAAATATATATGTCTAGATTCTTTTAATATTGAGTATTAAAAAGATCATGGCGCCAAAAGAAACAAACGTTTAAGTCAAAAGTTATGTGTTGAAAACCATTGCTTTTACACAAGACATGGTTTATACATGACATTGTTACGCAAGACATTGTTATACATGTCATTTGACGTTGGTATACACAAGACATTTTTGGTGGTTATTTGTAAGTGATGAGACGTGTGTAATATGATAAAAGCATGGTGGATACGCCGCTGGTACTTCCTATATATAAGTGCTTATATTATATTGCATATCGTGGTGTTATTCAAATCTCTTCGACAAAGACAAGACATGACATTTTTGCACAAGACGCGACATCTTCTACACAAGACATAATATTGTATTTCAAGACATGATATATTTATACACTACATTTCTATTGGTTATTTATTTAACCATACATCATTCTTTTATATCATCTGATTTTCATATCTATTTTCATATGATTTTATAAAAGAATTCGATCATAACTGGAGCTAACATTGTTGGTTACACTTGATGCTTTCACGATATCTCAAGGGTTGTTCCATAATGGGAAACACCCGAATTCAAACACACTGAGTGTTACATTTCGGGTTTAGCCTCGGAGATCCGAAGCATGACAGCATCATCCCTCCCTACCTCGATCACTTAAACAATAACTCTCGCCATGAGAGAAATAAAGGCAACTGCTGCCATAAACGATTTTGGCACCAGGATGTATGCTGGTAACTTGCCGAAATCCTAAATGTGAATAAGTGTGTGTGTGGTTAGAACTATGAATACTCCACAAAATCCCAATGAAGTCATGAGTACGTACACTCTACGATCATCATGTATCAATTCTTTTAATACCAACACCGAGCTTAGCTATTGCTTTTAAATGTTAAGCCTATACTCGAATTAGAGTCATGTTAGACACACATTATTATATCAAGTTAGCTAATGGGGAATTAGCTGAGACATATCAAATCATTAATGGTCACCGGTATGTATCCTATTCGTCAACATTTCACATCCATGTTATTTTATACCATTGGAAATTTTAGCTTCATCTCAACATTTCACATACATGAGTTTCATGGCTAGGGACGGGATTGTCCTAGCTACAAATAGGGATTGGGTTATCCTACATCTAAACACAGGGATTGGGTTATTCTCTACATTTGTACAGTGAAGTCCTCGCCACACAGAATTTAAAATGTACTTGGCCTAGAGTCAAGTAAGCTAGACGTCTCCTCATTCTATAGAATTGGTAAAAAGTAAACTAGTCGAGTCTAAAGCTGAAATTCATATCGATCTCGTACCCATTGAGTTGGGTATTTTAGACGTAGTGGTTGGCATGGATTGGCTATCCAATAATCGAGCCGAAGTCTTCTGTCATGAGAAGATCATTCGCTTACCACTACCGAACGAAGAGACACTTGTTATCCATGGAGAGAAGCGCAACACATCATTGCGGATCATCAATGGCATGAAGGCACAGAAGTACTTACGGAAAGGTTGTGTTACCTTTCTGCACATGTTGTCGACAAGAAGGCCGTTGGGCCAAAGCTGACAGGTATTACGTTGGTAAAATGGTTTCCTGAAGTCTTTCTGGAAGACTTGCCGGGACTATAACCATATCGACAAGTCAAGTTTCATATCGACTTGGTACCTGGAGCCGCACCCATAGCCAAATCTCCATGTCGATTAGCACCTTCGGAACCTTGTAGTTGACCAAATAAGGATGTTGTGAGTTCATAACCCCCACTCTTTACCACTATACATCTTTATAAAGGTTTTGGGGGTGGAAAGACATGCAAGTTTTGCAAAAATGCACAACATTTTGATGAACAAAAATTCATATTTCTAAACCATGTTACAAATGAACTTCCAACTAACTCAAATGGTTTATGAAAGGTTCTAGCTTCTACTCTAAGATATACTTACGATCGGAGTATCATCAGTTACGTCAAGAGGAAAGCATACCGAAAACGGCTTTTAAGACTCGTTACGATCATTACGAGTTTCTCGTTATGCCTTTTGGTTTAACAAATGCACCAGCGGTCTTCATGGATTTAATGAATCGTGTGTGCAAGCCGTATCTCGACAAATTCGTCATAGTGTCTATTGACGACATTTTGATATACTCTCGATCGACTGATGAACATGAGCAACATTTGGGAACAATTTTAGAGTTGTTAAAGACAATAAATTCACCCCAAATCGAAAAACAAGATATAGCCTTACAACTTATTCTTAAGATTGGTGCATAGCATTTTACAATCTTATCATTACCAGAAGGTACCGATGACTTTGTGGTATACTGTGATGCTTCGCATCAAGGTTTGGGTTGTGTACTCATGAAACGTAAAAAGGTTATCGCGTACGCGTCCCGCCAATAAAAAGTTCACGAGAAGAACTATACCACTCTCGACCTTGAGTTAGGCGTGGTGGTATTCGCTTAAAAATTATGGCGACATTATTTATATGGTACTCAATTCATTATTTTCACGGATCATAAAAGTCTTCGACACATATTCAACCAAAAAAAAAAAGAATTAAATATACGTCAACGATGTTTGTTGAATTGTTGAACGACTATGATTGTGAAATAAAGTACCATCCGGGCAAGGCAAACGTTGTAGCTGACGCCATGAGCCGCAAGGAGCGAGTTAGAACACTGAGAGTTCAAGCATTAGAGAAGATGATTCACAAGCGCTCAAGGAAGAGCATATTCAAGCAGAAACACTTCGAGGCATGAAGGAACAATTAGTGCCGAAAGAAGATGGAACTTTATACCTTATGGGTCGAAATTGGGTTCCATTCTTTGGCGGCCTTCGAGATGATATTTTGAGGAAGCACATAGGCCTAAGTAGTGAAAGAATACTACTGGTGGCCTAACCTCAAAAGTAATATCACAACTTATATCGGAGAATGCTTGACTTGCGCGAAAGTCAAAGTCGAGTAGCAAAATCCCTCGGACTTGTTACAACAACCCGAGATTCCCGTTTGGTAATGGGAATAAATATTGATGTACTTCATTACGAAGTTACTCAGGACCTCAAGAGGTCACTACATGATATGTGTAATCATCGATAGACTAACAAAGTCCGCACACTTCTTACCAATTTGGGAGAAGGATAATACTGAGAAACTAGTGGAACTCTATCTCAAAGAAATAGTGGCTCGTCATGGAGTGCCTATTTCAATCAATTCAGACCGAGACGGTCGTTTTATTTCTAGAATTTGGAAATCATTTCAACAGGCCTTTGGATCTCATTTGAATCCAAGTACGGCCTTTCATCCATAAACTGACGGCCAGAGCGAACGGACAATCCAAACACTCGAAGATATGCTTTGCACATGTGTTATGGATTTAGGCGGCAATTGGGATACTCATCTACTTTTAAGTTGAGTTTTCCTACGATAACAGCTACCATACTAGTATACAAGCTGCACCATTTGAGGCTCTTTATGGTCGAAAGTGTCGCTCTCTGCTATTTTGGGCAGAAACTGGCGATAGTCAATTAATTGGTCCGGAATTAGGCCAAGAGACTACGGATAAAAATTTTCAGATCCGAGACCGTATCGAGGCGGCTCGCGATCGACAAAATAGCTACGCAGAACCATTATCTTTCGAGGATGGAGACAAAGTCTTGTTAAAAGTCTCGCCTTGGAAAGGCGTATTGAGGTTCGGTAAACGTGGAAAGCTTAACCCACGTTACATTGGACCATTTGAAATCTTAGAAAAGATTGGCACTGTTGCCTACAACTTGAAGTTACCAGATGAACTTAGCAGTGTGCACGACACGTTTCATGTGTCGAATCTTAAAAAGAGTCCAACACAAGCAACCGTTATCATTCTTTCAGATGAAATTCACATTGATGACAAACTCCAATTCAAAAAGCACCTGTTAAGATCATGGACCGAAAGGTCCAGAAAATACAAAGGAGTCGTAACATATTAGTAAAAATTCGTTAGAACTCTCGACACGGACCCGAATATACTTGGGAACGTGAAGATCTAATCAAAGTCAAATATCCTCACCTGTTTGAGAACAATCCTGCAAAGGATGACTCAGCTTGAATTTCGGGACGAAATTCTCAATAACAGGGGGAGAATGTGACAACTGCCACTTTCGGGTAATTTACGTACATTTAAAGCAATGAATTACATTACACAAGTATGTGTTTTGAATATTCGAACTGCATGATTACATGATATACATCTTAGAACACTCAAGGAATATTCATTTATGATGCACATTATTCATTTTTATTGGTTACCTTTGAAACAATGTAAACAATGCATCGAAACAACCAGAGTAGTATCTAGTAAACTAGCGTGCTGACGAAAACTCAGGATCCGCATAAATCATCTAAATTACATCTTTAGGACTCGGATGAGAGTCCAACATCAATTATATATTAAACCCTATGTGGGAATACAAGGGTTTGGTTAATATATTACCAATGCTCGGAAGCACTAAAAACTGTCCGAAATGCGCTAAAAGTGACCATTTCATGAATTTTCCGCAAAATTCAGCAATTGTATTTTATTACAAGATGCAAAAATTGATGTTTAGGCACCAATTTCATATAAAAATACTTATGGAATATCAATTATACACATAACGGAAATTTTCCCTACAACTTCCTTAAGCGTACCTTTCGACTATTTACTAGCGAAACGAGCGCTATACATCTAGCCGAACTATATTTTGGCACATGTAGCGAACTAGTGAGTATTATTTTTGGTCTTGTAAAGCTAGTTTATGGTCTTTGCAAGTCAAGAAACATCTTGGAAAATTGCAAACCCTTAACACCTAAATACTTACATCTTTATATTCATTTGGAATCTAAAAAAATAACTAACATATTTTACCACACAAGACCCCCCCCCCCCCCTCATTTGTGACCGTGAACAAGGGGCCCCACACCCCTTGTTTATGTGGGTAAATATCTAGATATTATGTTATTAGTTACAAGTGGATAGAATTGGTAATTAATTTTAACACTTAACCACTAAGGAATTACTAGCACACTTCACCTCATTTCATCTATCACCAAACAAAGAACACTCTCATCATCTTCATCTTTTTCACAAGAACACCTTAAAAAAAAATCCAATTATTTTTATTACCTCCTTCATGATCAACATGGATTTCCAAGTAACATAGGGTGATCTAAAGCTTTTGGAAGTGAAAGGAAGGGTTTTCATCCATACAAAAGTGTTCTACCAACAAGATCATCATCTTCTTAAGTCTTAATAATCTTCTAAGATCATCCCTAGCCTTGTGCTAGAAGTAAGCTTCTATAACTATTTTTTTTATATACATATATTATGTTTATGATTGTTATTATTACTAATAATAACCAAGAGATCATACATAATAACATGAGAAAAATACAAAGAAGCAAAGATAAAAAAATCATGATATAATTATGTTTGTTTATATTGTGATCTAAGACTTGTTATATGCTTATTTAAGCTTGTTATGATGGTTATGATACAAATAAATGGTTAGAGTATGTTTTAAGTTATGATCTAAAAATTATACATGTTTATGTTAAAGGGTTTTTAACATAAAGGATTAAATGGATGATCATAACTATTGTTCTTGTGAAAGTATTAAAGGTTTTTATTTAAAAACAAGACTTTTACAAGATTATAAAAAGTAACATACAACTAGAGATTTTTATAAAAGTTGTTAAAACTAGAATTAAACTTGGTTTTTGAACTAGTTAGCATATGTAATGATCATGTTTAAAACCCTACATGATTTGGAAATCATCTTGATAAGTTTTATTTTATAAAAGTCTCATATGTTTAGTTAAGATGATGAGTAAATTGGTGGTGATTTGATAAAGAAAATGATATGTTTATGAAACATGGTTAAGATAAAAATACAAAGGTTATATGGAAAATTTCCATAAAAACTTTATTTTATAAAGTAACAACATTTTTGGTTAAATCTCTACAAGATTAAAAAGGTTGTTAAAGAAAGTTTTTATAAAATAAAAGACAAGATAAATATATATTTTTTTTAGAAAATATATATTTGGTTACTTTAACAATTTTTGTGTGATATATTACTTGGTGTATTAGTTATGTATACCAAAGTAGGAACTAGTATCAAATGTAACATTTAAACTTAAAACACTTTATAACAAAAGTCCTACAAGACTTCATATAATAACGCCTTAAAACGAGCTACGGACGATTCGAATAATCGGACACCATTTATGGTCAAAATGAACGACGGATGACTACATAAGTGAATTGCCAATCCGAAGAGTTACTACGACGTTTAGGCGATTTTTCGACACGAAATATAAGTATCCTATCGATAACAAATTTCGGATGTTTATAAACTTATAAAAACTAGTATGTTTTTATTTACCAAAAAGTATACTTAGTAAATTTTTATAAAAAGGTTTTTATAAAAATGAAAGGCTTACTTTTACTAGTGGGCTATATTATAACAAATGGGCTTATTATACTTAATGGACTATTTTGTAAATGGGCTTATTTTACTTAATGGGTTATTTATTTAATGGGCTATTTTTCTACAAATGGGCTTAGTTTTCTTAATGGGCTTATCTTCATCATGGGCTTAACATAAATTCATGGGCTAAGCCCAAACACCAAACATATGGGCCAAAGCCCAACACTATTCAAGCCCAACACTATTCAAGCCCAACACTATTTGAAGCCCAACACTATTCAAGCCCAACACTATTGAGGCCCAACACTATTTGAGGCCCAACACTATTGAGGCCCAACACTATTTGAGGCCCAACACTATTGAGGCCCAACACTATTTTAGGCCCAGCACTATTTAAGCCCAATAACTTGAAAACATGGGCTTGGCCCAATGATACTATTATTGGAAACACAACTATACAAGTGATACATATAAGACACGAGATTCAGCGGACTAGATCCGACTATACAACTCACAAGATACAAGATAACATTTATATATATATATTTGGTGAAAAATATATATATAACATTTGAACAACTCATTCATCGAATACACAGTTAACGAACATTTGAACAACTCATTCATCGAATACACAGTTAGCGAACATTTGAACAACTCATATATCGAATACACAGTTAACGAACAGTAAAGACATACAAGTCTTACACATACTCACGACAAAAGACTTGTACTCAAGTTATTTACAAAGACCGAAGTGTCTAACAAAAATAAGAACATTTGTAGGTCGCAACGCTATTCAGGACGACCGCACGTGAGATCTTATTTACATCTATTCACAGGACGTGATACTGTGAGTTCATGTTCCCCTATTCATTTAAATGTTTTACAACTTTACAACTATCGGGGAAGATACATGTTCAAACTATGTTAAAGTTAGGTAATGAAACACCTTAGATCATGTGCGAATTAGGGCCATACAATAAGCACCATTAATCCAGTTTGGACCAAGGAACAAAGGACTAGATCTAATGGGTTTTGGCGAGCCCCACTCTTGGTCGTGGACCCATACAGAAGAGTGCGTTTGTGTCCCAGTCGATAGGAATCGGCATAAAATCGTCTAGGGTTGGTTTGCTTCCTATTTCATCACACATATTAATGTCCTTGCAAAACATCAATGATCAACGATTTCATTGACGCTTTACATACTACAACTCACATTTTTCATACATCGTTTACAACTAAATTGCATGAATTCACCAACTTTTGTTGATGTTTTCCAAACTTAACATGTATTTCAGGGAATTAAAGGACCATGTCGGATTTCCCAGTCAAGATAACAAGTACAGGAACTCCATGCCATCTTTTGAAGGGTTTAACTATTATATTCCGCCTCTTTGCGGAAATATGATGGTTTAAACCTTTGTAGTTTATTTCAAGTTAATGTATGAAACAATAACGCTTTATTTTCATGTTAATGGTTTGTAACCGACACACTAAACTTATGTTGTAATCTTTTGAAACACTTATGTAATGGCAATGGAGTATGTTTTTATTCATATAGTTTGTTCATGTACATCGATATTTATGCAATGAAAACCAGACAGATCACACCTTGCGTTTCCGCTATGAGCGGGTGTGACATAGCCATGTTTGGATCCTGGCGTGCTTCCCTAGCTCCGGTGTTAGACATTCTCCCCACGATTTAGTTTAATCTCCCTTGGTCAATCTTTCCTAAAGTGCCCCATATCACCGCAGTTATAACATCCCTTACCTTTCTTTCCACTTTTCGTCTCATGCCAACACGTTTCCCTGCTGTGCCCCACTTTGCCACAGTTGTCACACTTTCCATTTTTACATCGCCCGGTATGATGTCGTCGACACTTGTCGCATTGAGGTAGTTTACCCATGTACACTTTTCCCTTTTGGCCTTGTTGTTGCTATTCGTCTGAGTACCCTGCTTGAAGTTTGCGAACTTTCTTTTGTTGTCTCTAGATGACTCCACATGAGTCTCCTTTTTCTCTTCAGAGATTGAAAATTTGTTTAACCTGATTACCTCTTCAGTCAAGGCCACACTTAGATCAATGGCCTCAGTGATCGTTGCGGGCTTTGATGTCGTCACCATGCTCATGATTTGGGGTGCCAATCCCCAAATGAAACGCTCAATCTTCTTAAACTCTGGATCTACCATGTAGGGGACAACACGCGACAGAACATGGAATTTCTCCACGTACTCAACTATTTTTGGTCCTTCCATCTTCAAGTTCCAGAACTCAATTTCCATCTTCTGGCTTTCTGCTCTCGAACAGTATTTCTTATGCATTAGTTCTTTCAGTTGATCCCATGTCAAAGCATACGCAGCAGCCTCGCCCATCGCCTGAACCTGGAGTTTCCACCATGACAGAGCCCCATCTTGGAACAGTCCAGAAATGTACGTGACCTGATGCTCTGGGGCGCATTTGCTCACACGCAAAACAGAATCCGTCTTCTCAACCCAGCGCAAGAAGGCTACGGCACCCCCAGTGCCGTAGAAATGCAGGGGCTGGCAGCCCAAGAACTGCTTGTAGGTGCAGCCTGCGATATAAGCAACATTATTCGCGTAAGGTAATAGCAAAGCACTTGTGGAAATGTCCAAATGTTTTGTAATGTGTCTTAAGGGACTAAATATTACCGTTGGGTGGGTTATTTGCTGAGGTACCTCCGCTTCGCTCAGAGCGAAGGGCCTCGTACTGTGCGATGACCTGTAAGATGTGTTCTTGAAATTCTGCCTCTGTCGTTGGCAGAGGGTTGTTGGTATCGGTGTTCCCTTGAGTCGACGTCGTCCTAGAAGAAGGTCGGTTAGGTCAGGTCTTTTTAAGGACACGAGCACACTAGCCTCTACTTAACGAATAAGACTTCAGAGGTGTATTTACATACGTATATAAGCAATCATATAACGGCATCATTATAGTACAACTTGTAGGTAGGAACACATTTAATGAGAACACAACAAGCAAGCACGTAGCATTACAATTTCTGTACAATCATGCAAATCAATAACGTGTCTAGTGAGAGTATAGCGACTGAGCTTTCATTATTTACCAACCACAATCACATTGTCTACGAAGTGCATCACATCAAATGGGACACAGGGTCACCCTACCCTTGCCCAATAAGTCTGTCAGTGTATCAAAATCACGTGGTCAAAAGTAGTCTTTTAAAAAAAGTCTCCGCAATCTCAACTTATTTGCAGTGTCTTTACCCAAGAGTAATGTAATCCGCATAAATCCAGAAACCAACTATACTGGTGATGGAGGTGGAGAAGGGAAGAAAAGCAAACTGCTAACATGTGCGAGCTCCACCTCGAGCTTGTATATACATCGAAGTAATTAACTGGTCTGCTGCTGGACAGTAAGAAAACAAGCATCAACACCTAAGAAAGGTGCAAGAGCAGAAGGTGAGAGTGCAAAAGAAGTCTTTGATAATTGTGGAGGATCAAAGTATACCGGCATTAGACAGGGTGGAGGTCGTGCTGTCAGCTCAAGCTTCAAAACTTTGCGGCTTATATCCCCAAGCTGTAGCTGATGTTACAGGAGCACTCATCCCGTATGTGGCCTCCATAATGTGAGGGATGGTAAGGGTCTAGAATCTGCATAGTGTATTATAGGAACCATCGAAACGGCTCGTCCAGCGATGTAGAGGTGAATGTAGCAAACGGTGCGGCCTGTGGGGTTGTAGAGAATGCTGCAGAAGCAATAGGGATCGTTACGCGGGTGCTGACCTGGAGTATCTTTCCAGGGTGCGGGTAAGTACTAAAAGAAAGCGATAGGCATGCCAGTGCAATGGACGTCGGTCTCCATAGGGGAAGAGGAGCAACATCAGCGGTTGTGGGTGCAAAAACAAATGTCTCAATCAAAAGAGAAAATCATCAGGTACAGGGACTGGGTTAGGTATAAGGGATGCATTATCTGGTAAACCAAAAGAGAACATGGTTAGGATCAAGAATCGGCTCAAGACCATTAGGCGCATCATCAGGCTGCCCCAAAAAGGTGCAGAAGCTAGCTCAGGAACATGCTCTGTGTCGTGTAACGGTGTGGTGCCTCGAGCAGGTGATAGTGCAGCAGTCACAACGTCGTCGTCTGCGTCAGTAGTTGAAAGCTGTAATTCGGCCGTCTGTAAGGCTGCGGATGTCACAGACTCAAAGGAGTCTGAAATCGAATGCGTGCTAGAATCAGAGGATAGCTTGTTAACAGGGGTCTTGAGAAGTGAAATTAGTAACAACGTTCTCGTCTAACTTTCCATCATCATGGGTGTTATCAGAAGGACCTTCAATAATCATGTCAACGTCATCATCAATTATTCGTTGAGTAGCCAACCTTCGGAAGGAATGTCCACAGGAGGCGCATTGTCGAGGATTGTAGCCATGGTGTATTCACCATCGGGATGACCAGTGATGAAGTGGTTATGGACTGAAACAAGAGTAACAGGAGGGTTCTTGTCAGAGAAGCCATCAGCAAGGGTAAATCATCACCAAAATCTGGTAGCGCGGACTGTTGAAAGTCGTCTTCGTCCTTGGTCAGCATATCAGGATCACTCTCAGTGTCTGACGTAAATATCTCCGGCGCAGATGCTATCCCATTATCTGTGGCGATGGCCGTAGGGTTATCAATGTCTGATATCTCGCTTTCGAAAAATAAAATGACGCGTGTGCCGGTACATAATAGTCATAACACGTATATCCGTAGTAATCACTAACAGTTAGTGTATGCAAACAAAGTAATTTATCATGTAGTCATGTATTCACATTATTCTTCATGAAACTTTCTATCCTTCCTAGTCTCCCAGACTAACCCACCTAGCCTCCCAGACTAAACCAACCAGTCTCCCAGACTAAACACCCGGTCTCTCAGACTAAACACCCAGTCTCTCAGACTAAACACCCAGTCTCTAAGACTAAACATAAGACTAAACACCCAGTCTCTAAGACTGAACCTCCCCAGTCTCTAAGACTGAACCTCCCTCAGTATCTAAGACTGAACCTTCCTCAGTCTCTAAGACTGAACCTCCCTCAGTCTCTTAAACTGAACCTCCCTCAGTCTCTAAGACTGAACCTCCCTCAGTCTCTAAGACTGAACTCCCCCAGTCTCTAAGACTGAACCTCCCTCAGTCTCTAAGACTGAACTATAAACGAATTCTTTGAAATGTGATTTGTGTCTTTTGATTGTAAAAAAATGTTTGTTCCCTGGATCTGGACATTTTGTGTATGCAATGAAAACATGTTGTAAAACATTTTCATGAGAGCCTTAATGATCGTAGTCTAGACTCAAGAAGGAATCCTAGTTTGCTACGATCGAAGCTCTGATACCAAGCTGTCACACCCTGACTTTTGCGGAAGCGTGATTATGGTGTGACTTTCTTGTTATTATTGCATTCAACCATATCAAATAACTATATGATAAATCCAAAGATTTGTCATCCATAAAATGAGTTTAAAACATAACAACATTGTCTAAAACGTAGACTTCAAATTCAAGTTTTACAAACCATATGAATTGTGTAAAAGTTCGCTAAGGACTCGTCAAAAGATATTAGTTGTAATCAAAGTTTGGAAGACATGTCTCGTCCAGGATTAAGACACACTGACCAAACCCAAAGACCATGGATGACATCTTTATACTTAACATGGCTTGAAACTCCAACGCCCGCCAGATCCATACTTAATTTCCTAAAATACATGTAGTTTGAAAAACATCAACAAAAGTTGAGCGAGTTCATGTGTATGTGTATGAATAAGCCTTTAAAGTATGTCTGTATAAATGTATGTCCCTGGTGTGTAGCAATAAGGAAAAACAGATCAATTAATGTGTAGCTAATACACTAATAAGTGACATGGCCTAGGAAGCACTCAAACCTGTATGCGTATTTCGTACCAGCCCCTCCGGCGGAACGACATAGTCACCACATGCAACCACTCGTAGGCCCATGGGTGGGGCTCGCAACACCCAATAGATCTATCACTCATGCCCCTCGGTCCTTATACAAGGATTAATGGTCTTAAGACAATAGCCTACCCATTCACGTGATCTAGCAGTACATTCCTTAGCTAATTTAAAACGTTTGTAATCAGTATGTAACATGTATTTCACCCCCGAAGTAAGTAAACAAAACAGTTTAAGAAAAGGGGGACATGAACTCACAGTATTGCGTCTTCAGTATGTGTAACCCAAGTCTCCTCAGCAAACACGACTACCTACAGTGTACTAACGTCTATTAGACGAACGGGCCGTGCCTTTGCTTAGTATGAAGGTTTTTGAGTTACGTTTCTTGTGTTCCCAATATTATCCCAAGTTATAATTATTTGTTTAAATAATTATTTAAACTCTAAATTATATTTCATTTTGGAATAATTGTTAAACAATATTTTTGTATTAGTACTTCTCAAGTATTTTAACTTCGTATTTCCTTCCCAAGGATGGGGGTATCTCATACATGTGTATTCGTATTTTTGTATGTGTGTCTTTAGCCATGTATTGGCTTCGTATTCCGGTGTATTATTCCAATTAAAAATGTACCAATATATTCCCAATATATATTTCCAAAACAATATATTTTCAAGTCTCACTTAGAAAATATATATAACTTATTTGTCAAAAATAATGTATTCCAAGAAAATATATATTTTCCCAAAAATCATATATTTTCTAAATATACTTAGGAAAATATATTTTTAACTCCCCAAAAATAATATATTTTCTCTTTGTCTAAAATATGATATACATGGTAATATGTACGAAAATCATATTTTCACTCCTTCCGTTTCCAAAATAATACTTGCCAAAAATATATTTATAAGAGTATTTTCCGGAATATTTCATAAGTTACGTTTTATCGTTCGGCTTCACAATATTAAGTGTGTAACTTATATTTCATTCCTTGTGATTTTTTTTTTGGTATTATTTTGGAGTTGTAAATTCTTGGTATTTGTAAGTTATATTATTTTACCTTAAAATAATATAACTATTCCACAAAGTATACAAATATTCACACAAGTGTCTTAATATAAAATATATATTCTAAACATATATTTATCCATTTTTATTTACAAAAACCAACCTCCAATACTTGTATTTTTATAACAAAATTTATGGCAAGGTCTATATTGAAAAAACATAGTTTAAGACATACTTGTAAACACTCGTTTAGAAAATATTTTCTAAGTGTTTGTATTTTTAGAAAATTTTGCCATAGTTCCCTTTGAAAATGGAGGTGTCCATGCTATTTAGCATATCATTTTCTTTTCAAAAATCATCATAACCAACCAATAATCAATCCTTAAACAACTACATTTACCAAGTGCAAAAACTATTCAACTTTCATAACAACATGAACTTGATCTTTCACCAAAACTTGTAGTAACTTGGTAATGTTTTTAGTAGGTCTAGTTATCCTTTAAAATATATTTACTTCTTTGAAAACCTCATTTTTAAAGAAGTTGGGTGTTTACAACTTCCAAACACATTTTCTAAAAATGCTTCTTTGTGTAATTTTTTTTTGTTACACAAGTGTTTCTACACTTATCTTATCACCAAAAATAGTGTAAGTTCAAGTAAAAACCATGATCTTCTAAAAATCATATTTTGAACTTGGTTTTCTTGGAAAAACATTAATAAATCTTGAATCGATAAGTTTACTAGTTTACTTTGTTTATTATTTTTCAAGGAAACAATATATCTTTTCAAGTTCATATCTTTCATGAGGATGATTTATAATTCTCTAACATTTTCATCCTCTCATCTTGCTAGATTATGTTTTCAATCATGATCTAGCAAGTTCATATAATGATCTACATCATTTACACAAACAATCATTCACCAAATATCACAACAACACTAGACAACATGATTCCTTTAAGTTTTCTAATAATTTTAAGCTTATGTTCATGTTTCAACTTCTTGTTTCATAGTGTTCTTTATGATAATCATCTTGTAACATCTTTTAACCACTTAAAATAGATACAAAATGAGGAGTAGAAGATCTTACTACTAGCTCAAGGCTAGGGATGATTCAAGAGGAGAAAACAAGTGGATAAAAGCACTAGAGAGAGGTCCTTCAATTCTCCTTGCTTCCACACTTCTTAGTTAATCTCCTAGCACCTTTGGTTCTTCTTAGAATGGTTGATAATGATTGAAAATGGAAGTAGTGTGGTGTGTGTGTTGAGCCATAAGTTGGGAGGGGGAGAAGGAAAATTGAGAGCTTGAAGGTGATGAAGTGAAATAAAGGTTTAACTCATGGTCTTTTATAAAGTTCTCCCAACAAGTCTTTATCCCTTGTATAATATGTCTCCATAGTACCCATCAAGATCAATTATGATATCTAAACAAATCAAGGAAATCTTGGTGGTGGGGTCTCCACTATAACCGTGGATTAAAAAGGGGGGAAGGGTATTAGTTGGGTGGTGGTGATGTGTTAGAGAATCTAGTTGAATTCTAAGTATAAATTTAGGTGTTTATGCATATAAGGTGTCATGTGGTGTGTTAGGGTGTTCGGGGATCATGACTAGCTCAGAAATAATTAAACAATGCTTCTAGTAAAATTTTGATGTTTCGGGTAGTATCCGATTGTTCGGTTAGATACCGGTTCGTTAAAGTGTTAAGCTTTACCGTTTAGTGTTCTTTAAGTACCCTTTTGTGACACTTTAAATTCCCGACACTTAGGAAAGCATACATGACCATTTTGCCATATTTTTGCATGTTACTAGTTCGTCAAAATGCTGAATTTTGATGATTAATGCAGAATTCTGCACTTTGAGTGGGTTTTAGGCACTTTCCGGCACTTAAACTATCACATAGTGACGCAGTTTTATGGTCATTACTTCCCTACACTCCATACTAGTGTAGTACCTTGTCTCTGGCTCATACTGGGACTCAAAACACTGTCTGTCTATGTACTGGCACTGTCAGTATATTTCTGAGTTATCCGTTCACTGTGATAACTGTGCTTTGTGCATCATGTATGTCACTAAAGTTTGTATGTAATAAATGGTGTGACAGTATGAAATGTGATGCACATGTATGTATGATTCAGAAATCAGAAAGCAGTTTAAGTCATCAGTTGTAATTAAGCACCGTCATTAAGCATAAATCAATATTAATTAAACGTACGAATGCATGCAAATTTGACGGTTGTCACATTTTTGTCTTTATTATTTTTTATTACCTTTTTTATTATTATATTAGTTTTTATTTTTTAAACATAACTTTTTTATTAAAAGCATTTTAAATTCAGATTTTTTAAACATATTTTTTTAAACTTTTTACGTTTTACGTTAAAACTTTTTACGTTTTACGTTAAAATTTTTACGTTTTACATTTTACGTTAAAATTTTTACGTTTTACATTAAACTTTTTACATTTTACTTTTTACGTTTTACATTCAACTTTTTACGTTAAATTTTTTACGTTAAACTTTTTACGTTTTACGATATACTTTCTACGTTTTATGTTTTTACGTTTTACGTTAAATTTTTACGTTTTACGTTAAATTTTTACGTTTTACGTTAAACTTTTTACGTTTTTACTTTTTACGTTTTACGTTAAACTTTTTACGTTTTCACGTTTTACGTTAAACTTTTTACATTTTTACGTTTTACGTTAAACTTTTTACGTTTTACGATAAACTTTCTACGTTTTACATTTTTACGTTTTACGTTAAAAAGTTTACGTTCTACGTTAAAAATTTACGTTTTACGTTAAAAAGTTTATGGTTTTAACTTTTTTTTACAAAACCTTTTTTACACAAAAACGAACGCACCCAGAAATCGTAACTCGATAGGTGTCTCAGATAGATTGCTATTATCATCGAACTCACATAGTTCACTGTTCAAATCTTCCAAAAAGAGACCCAAAGATCAAGAACAGTATCAACCACTTCATGTAACAAAACCCCACAAAAAAAAAAAAAAAATCTAAACTTTTCAAAAATTAATGACAAGATTCAACTCAGAAAAAGCAACTCATCGGACTTCGTCGGGACTGAACCGAGTTGCACTAAAATTGAGCCGAACCAAAACAGATGTTGACCACGCCTGAACCGAGTTTAGCTAGACTGAAATAACCGCTTCCACTGCCACGCCGTCACCACCTATCATCCACCGTCACTGCCGTCGTAGGCTACTGCCGAGCGGCGGTTTCTTTTCCACCTGTCGTCCATAATCACCACCACTATCGTCGTCATCTTTGCCGGAACACCACCTGAAACAACACGCAAAGAGCCAGAGAATGGTGGATCTGGAAGGATCTAAAAGAAAAGAGGGTGTTTGAGGCTTACACGGAACCAGCGGCTGTTGGTGTTGAAACAGTCATTATCGTTGTTCAAATCAGAGAATGGAGGCCAGAAATGGGTTTAGTGTAACGCCGGCGTCCCTAGACTTTTACTTATTGACACTTTTAGCCCCTATACTACGTGATATTTGATACTTGGTGAAACTTATGCTATGATTCTTGATACTTGATACTTGGAAACTATGATTCTATGAAGCTATGATTCTATGATACTATGAGACTTGATACTTTGGTGCTTGACTCTTGAGGCTCGTGAAACTTGAGACTTGGTTGAACGAGGGACTGGAGTCTTGTCACTGGTGGAAACTATGAAACTTGGAAACTTTTTGTTAATAATGTAATCTAGTCATGTGATACTATTACCCAATAATACACAACGCAACGCTTAATCTAACTCGCAAAATGAATCAAAGACGAAAACGCGGAAAGGATGGATTGACTGAGTGGCAATCCGATCGGATGACCATCCGATCGGGTGGCCATTCGACCGAGCTGCCATCCGATCCGTGCACACCGCCTCACTCCCTCTCTCTAGCACTATAAATAGGCCCGTCACATCATTTTCACTGATGTGACAGCCTCACTCGATCCGGACGCACGCGCCCCTCTTTTCTTCAATTTCTCGGTGATTTCGGTACGTTTTACACTAGATTCTTGTACATCTTTGATCACTACACTACCCTGTACAAGATTCTCCTTTGAAATCTCACTTTTCACCGTGAAATCTCTAAGATTTGAGCTCTTGAGGGTGACGTCATCATGGTGGTTGTACAAACTGTTGAGTGATGTCATTCTGTTCAAGATCTAGCTCAGATCTAATGAATTTCATGTGTTTTACATTAAATCTTAACTAAATCTAGACTTTTCAACTAAAATTTATGATTATCTCCACTTTTTTTTTTAACTTTTCACTTAAGACGGTGGAATCCGGATCTGAACGGACTAAAGATTTGATGATTAGTCTTGAGTCAGCTTGGAAATGGATTGTTGCCGGAAAAGATGACCGGAGTACGGATTCCGACATAAGCATCGCCAAAAGCAGACGACTGGACGGACTGGGGTGATTCCCATCCGATCAGAACGGCTGTGCATTGGTGTGTTTACCATTGTCCCAATACGTACCGTGTCGACACCGTTGAAGCAAAAACTTAGAAACTTTACAAGGTTGTGAACGGGATAAGGACACCCCAATCGAATGGCAATCCGATCGGATAGCCATCCAATCGAACAGCCATCCGATCGAGGTGTCACTTTTAGAACCTTTCAACACTTAGAAACTTTTTTCAGAAACTTGGTAACAATTTGGAAACTTGACACTTGGATCGAACGACCATTCGATCGAATGGCCATCCGAATGGATGATCATCCGATCGGATGGCAATCCGTCCCTCACTCATAACAGTCACTTCAATCGAATGGCAATCCGATCGGATAGCCATCCGATCGAACAGCCATCCGATCCAGTGACTGATCCAACACTTTGCGCAATCTCGTGTGTCTGTCTGACACTTATCTGTTGTAATCTAATCAGGCTAAATATAAGGAGCTCCCTTTGATCCAATTACAGTTAATCTATTAAGCAATCACTGTGAGTATACTTGATCCCTTTTTGTTTTAAACTTTGGGATGCAACATGTATTCTATTAAACTATGATACTTGAAACTTTTCGAATCTAAACTCTATCCTATGTTTATGTGAAACCTGTGATTCTTGTATTCTATGTGATATGTGAACGTTTAATCAAGGGTGTGTAGTTCCGCCTTAACAATAGTAGCGCTATAGGAGATGCACCTCCCCATTATTCTCGGGGGTATTTTAGGAGGAATCTAGTTTTCCTTGAGACTTGGGAAAACACTAAAGCATCGGGATACTTGGGCTATCACTTGTTGGACTGCGAACACTAGCATGGCTGAAACTATTTTGTTACCTTTACATATGGATATGAGACTTTTAATCTATTATGCTATTATTCAAACTTGTATACTCCCCAGTACATTTTTGTACTGACTCTATTTTAATACATGTTGCAGGCTGACAGGATGCTAGGAATCGTGAAACAAGCTAGGATGGAACTTAGATACTCCACGTAGCTAAATCTAGAAACTTTGAAACAATGTTTATGTTGGTTTTAGTTCGATTCTATGTTTTGGTGGTTGATGTTGTTTTAGATAATTGCATGAAATGAATCTAATTTATATTGAAACTATTTAGTGTTATGGATTCTCGTGAGCAATCTGAACGCTTAGTGCTCGCACCCTGATGTTTCCGCCATCGGTTGGGGTGTGACAGATTGGTTTCAGAGCCATAACTACAGGGAATTAGGATAAGTAGGAATACTTACCCTAGTCTATAGTTCTAGGAATCTTGATTCTTATCTGTTGTTTAAGACTTATGCATTCTACCGAATTTGCTTCCTAGCAACATGTAGGATCGATGATTCGTCCAAACGAGTCAATCAGAGTCAGATCTAGTTTCTAGAAAGGCGGAATCAGACTAGAAACCTTGCAATCAGTGTTAGAACATGAGTAGAAGAGTAGAAAGTCACTTTAAACATGTTCTTCATTGATTTTAATACGTTTTGGTACAGAGAGAATCGGACAGCACTTCGTTACAGAATTCTACAGAATGTTTCAAATGAAGAACACTACTAGCCTATTTATAGGTTGACCAGTTCGCACGAGATATTATTGTGACAACCCTCAAATTTACATGTATCCGTACAATTTATTAAATGATAATTAAAGTACTTGATGACGGTGTGGAATTATTTAACTGCTCTCTGATGACTGTGTTATACTTACATGTGCGTAGTAGCATACTAGTAGTATGCAGAAAACCTGACTAAATGGTCCTGAATATTTTCTTATATGTTAGGAATTTATTTCGTTACAAAAATATATAAATAAGACACTTTACGGTACAATTAAACACTTTAACGGAACAGTATCCAACCGAACAACCGGACATTACCCGGGACACCAAATATTTGTCAAACACGTTATTTTATTATTCATGGCTTGTCATGATCCCCGTATGCCATAACACCCGCTAGAAATCAATTCACCACATTACTTACATTCTAACTTAACCTTTACCACTTTAGTTACATTTTGACCTCATACCCCCCCCCCCCCCCCAACGATTTTAGTCCCTTGTGGACCCACCAAATGATTTGCACCATGCCTTCTTGATTTATCTAATATTATATTAGATAGGTTTCTTACTTATCTTTCCATATAATTTGTAGAATGATGAGATAAGTATGGGACTAGATTACTCACATCTTTTCATCAAGATCACATTCTCAATTCACTTCTCTCTCCCTCTTATCTCGGCTGCCCCAAACCGAAATCACCACCCTCACTTAAACATCTCCATCTTCTTCACATTATGTGCCATTCAAAGCTTCAAGGTTGAATCAATGGAGGTTGCATCTTGAAGGACTCTCAAAGGAGCTTGTTCTAGTCTTTTTCACCATCATATTCTCAATAGATTCTACCCTAGCTATAAGCTAGTAGTAAGCTCTTGTTTAACCCTTGATCATCGTACTTTTATGGCTAATATTTGTAGAATGATGCGTATTTCACAAGAACACTAAAAAGGGTTTAACCAAGAAGATGAAGCATGATGTATTTGTGTTAGTATGAAGTTGTTTTGATATGTACGGAGTATTTGCTGATTTACTTGTTGATATTGATGTGTGATATTGTTACGATCACTAAATATGATTAACGGGATCAACCGAACACAAACTAGTAAGCTAGAGACTAAAAAAAAAAAAAAAAACAGAAACTGTCCAAGCTTTACAGCCAACTTCAGTTGGCTGTAACAGGACCATAACTTAACGAAAAATGTATTTTCTGAAGCCTAGATTTATGTGTTATAAAATACGGTTCTAATGGCACCAAAATCGTAATTTTTGGACTTCGTTTACTATTTTTAAAGTATTAATTTGTAACAGCAACTTAAGCTGAATTTTGACAGCAATAAATGGGTGTCATACTTTCAGTCATAACCTGAGTTTTGTGATGAATCGGACCATGAAATTTGTACAGTAGATGAAAACCGATGCATTTGTAATTACCCCACTGGAATTTCGTAAATCGGACACTCGATGAATTTTTAATAAATTGTTCCGTGGACTGTGGCCAGAAATACATAAATCTGAGTTCAGTCCGGAATATGAATTTTTATAAAATATTGATAATGAACTGGACCCCGATATTTTTACGTAATAAAAAATGGAACGTTTAAGACATCCTGTAAAAATTTGGGAATTTTTGGAATAATTTAACTATTTTATTAAAATGTCCGAAAACAGCCGGTTTTGAGTATAAATGCTGAAATGACATAAGTTGTGACTCGCGTGTCTAAATGTCGAGTATGCTATCCGTGAATGATCTAACATGTTATATATGTTATGTGCATTATCGTATGTTTGATTTTGAGTGGGGAATGGATGGGAAACTTAGATGGGCATAAACCGTTAAAGTGATGCATGTTGTGTGATAGATACGTGTAGGAACTTTGTGTTCTATTTGAAAATCACTAAATGACTAACTGGTAATTATATTAGGACGTGATTGACCGACCTTGACTGTTAGCTACTTTTGAGAGTCAAACCGAGCAACCGAGGTGAGTTCATACTCTTAAGGCATGGGATTCCCGGTGGGTTGGGAATGGGATTGAATAACTACTCGTACTATCATTACTATTAAACTACTTTTCACCGTCCTCGGATTGAAGGGCACGTACGTAAAGCCTACGTACACTCACACTCGCTACGGTCCTTGGATCAAGAAGGACACGTACAAACACGACTAGTCGACAAATGGGAAGCCCCCACTAATCTTCGCACACATGTTTGGGAAACCGCGATACGGCCACTAATCATCGCAAACATGTTTGGGAAACCGCGATACAGATAAATAAGATACTTGGTTTACAAAATAAACAAATGATTCATGAACACTATAACTAAACAACCAACTGTGAATTCACTCAACTTTGTTGTTGACTCGCTGTTACATGCCTTGCAGGTCGTTAGGTATCTATGGAGCTTGCATCGGAGTGGGAAGAGTCGTTGTGGGACATGGACAACTGTGTACCATGCTAAACATTTGAAACGTTTAAACTTATGATTTGGTTTTAAACTTTATGCTTCCGCTTGTAACTTAAACTATGTTTTGTTTAGACACCAATTGTATTGTGTTGGATTTTACAAACTACTTACATGCTTGTTCAATATGATTGGTGGCTTGATCCTGGTCACGTCACGCCTCCAAGCGGTGGTACTCCGCATGGTGGATTTTGGGGTGGTGATAGATTGGTATCAGAGCCATTGGTTATAGTGAACTTGGTTTTAATACGAGGAAAAAATTTTTGTTAAAACCAGACTATAACCTGTACAGTGCTCAACGATCTACAACGACGCTTCGCTCCACGTGCAAGACTCGACATTATAGGTAATATGGTTTATGTTTGTATTACCTACCTGCTAGTAGCACATTTGATTATATATGCATTAGCTAGTGTAATAACTGCTATTTGAACCTTGTGTGCTTACTCTTTTCTGTCACTCCACACTTACGCACTTGCGACACCTTTCTTACGTGTGTCCCTTCGATGTGAAGATCATGGGTGGACGTCTCGACATGACCCATGGTCAGTTGACGACCTTGATTGACGAACGGATTGCTGAAGCCTTAGCAACCCAATCAGGGAGTCAACCCATGCACTCTCAAACACGCATGGGCACCTTCAGGGCGTTCCTGAAATGCAAACCTCCCACTTTTGACGGCACTGAAGGGACAATCGGCCTTCTACACTGGATCCGAAGAATCGAATTTACATTCGAAGAAAGTGAAAGCCCTACCAACAAACGAGTGGAGTACGCTACTGGCATGTTGCAAGGGAAAGCGTATTCTTGGTGGAACGCACAGGTTCAGATGCTCGGGTTGGCAGACGCGAATGCCACCCTCTGGAGCGACTTCAAGGATTGGATTAAGGAAGAGTTCTGCCACCTGGACAACATACTGAAACTTGAGATAGAGTTTTATGGTTTGAAAATGGAAGGATCAGAGATCGAGGCATACACAAAGAGGTCCAACGACTTGGCTGCCTTATGTCCTAACATGTCACAACCCATATCTAGGCGAATCAAGCTATACCTCAGAGGCTTAGTCCCGGAAATCCAAGGGTCTGTAAGTGCGGCCAACCTTCCCACAATCCAGCAAGTCATTCATTTGGCACACCAGCTCACCGATCAGGCGGTGGAAGAGGGCAAGCTGCCCAAGCGTATTAACGCTACTACTACTGATGCTCCCAGTAACAACAAGCGCAAGTGGGATGGAAATTCGGGCAAGGGTTCTACTCCAGTTCAGTCTCAGTCCCAGCAGCGAAAGACAGATGAACACAGGAACCCCAGTCAGCAGCCTTTTGGAAATCAAGGTCAGGGTAGATACAGGGGAAATCACCCAAAGTGCAATCGATGTAGTTTGCACCACAGCAGGCCGTGCAACAAGGGTCGTTTTCAGAGATGTAGCAAGTTGGGACATGAAGCCAAAGATTGCCGAAGCTTACGTCCTGCGAAGCAGAACCGACAACAGCGGCCACAAACTCCCCAAAATCAACAGCAACACCAGCAAGGTAATAAGGGATGCTTCCAGTGCGGTGCTGAGGGTCACTTCAATAGGCACTGTCCTCAGCTGAATCAGAATCAGAACAACAACCAAGGAAATGAGAACAGCAATGGAGGCAAAAACGGGGGTAACAATAACGACAAAGGTCGCACCTTCGTGATTGGTCAGGCTGACGCAAGGAACGATCCCAACGTTGTGATGGGTAAGTTTCTTCTAGATGATTTCTTTGTTACTGTTTTATTCGATTCGGGTGCCGATACTAGTTATGTGTCCGTAAAAGTTAGCCAAATGCTTAAGCGCACTCCAACACTTTTGAACACCAAACACACGGTAGAACTAGCTAACGGTAAAGGTCTTGAAGCCACACACGTAGTTAAAGGGTGTAACCTCGTCTTAGCTGGTCAGACTTTCTCTATCGATCTTGTTCCTATCACACTTGGTAGTTTCGACGTCGTTATTGGGATGGATTGGCTATCCCATCATCAAGCGGAGATTGTTTGCAAGGAGAAGATTGTCCGCATACCTCGTTCTGGTAAAGAACCCCTCGTGATTCGTGGCGACAAGAGTGGTGCTGTCAAAGGCATCATCTCTTTCCTTAAGGCCCATAAATGTCTACGAAAGGGCCACACTGCCATTCTAGTGCTCGTCACTGACACATCAACGGAAGAAAAGAGAATTGAAGACATTCCTATTGTGCGCGATTTTCCTGAGGTATTTCCCGAGGAATTACCTGGTCTTCCGCCCCATCGTCAAGTTGAGTTTCAAATCGAGCCAGCTCCTGGAGCAGCGCCCATAGCTCGGGCGCCTTATCGTCTAGCTCCATCAGAACTTGAAGAACTGTCTACGCAACTACAAGAACTCTTGGAAAAGGGTTTTATACGTCCTAACTCTTCGCCCTGGGGAGCTCCAGTATTATTTGTGAAGAAGAAAGATGGTACTTTCAGAATGTGTATTGACTATCGCGAACTTAACAAGGTGACTGTGAAGAATCGTTATCCTCTTCCACGTATTGACGACTTGTTTGACCAGTTGCAAGGGTCGAGCTATTACTCCAAGATTGACTTGAGATCGGGATACCATCAGCTGAGAGTCCGAGAGGAAGACGTCTCCAAAACAGCATTCAGAACTCGCTACAGCCATTACGAGTTTCTGGTCATGCCATTCGGGCTGACGAATGCACCAGCGGTCTTCATGGATCTCATGAACCGAGTATGCATACCTTACCTAGATAAGCTCATTATTGTGTTCATCGACGATATCCTGATCTATTCTAAGAGTCAGGAGGAACACGAGCAGCATCTACGACTTATGTTGGAACTTCTTCGAAAAGAGCAGTTGTATGCCAAGTTTTCGAAATGTGACATCTGGCTTCGCGAAGTCCACTTTCTAGGCCACATAGTAAACAAGGATGGGATTCATGTTGATCCATCCAAGATTGATTCGATCAAGAACTGCCCTGCACCCCGTACACCAATAGAAATCCGCCAATTCTTGGGTTTGGCAGGATATTATAGAAGGTTTATCAAGGATTTCTCAAGGATTGCACAACCTCTCACTTCACTGACTCAGAAAGGTGTCACCTATCGTTGGGGTGATGTACAAGAATCCGCCTTTCAGCACTTAGAGGATAGACTTTGTAGCGTGCCTATCCTCTCATTGCCTGAAGGCATAGAAGATTTTGTGGTTTATTGCGACGCTTCCATCCAAGGACTTGGTTGCGTATTGATGCAACGTGACAAGGTCATTGCTTACGCATCACGCCAACTTAAAGTTCACGAAAGGAATTACACTACGCACGACTTGGAATTGGGAGCAGTTGTTTTCGCGCTTAAGATATGGAGACATTACCTGTACGATACCAAGTGCACCATTTACACCGATCACAGGAGTCTCGAGCATATCTTCAAGTAAAAGGAGTTAAACATACGACAACGCCGATGGGTCGAGCTCTTGAATGATTATGAATGCGCTAGCAAGTACCATCCGGGCAAAGCCAATGTTGTGGCCGACGCCCTCAGTCGAAAGGATACTATACCTAAGCGTGTACGTGCGTTACAGCTTACCATCCAATCTAGTCTTCCTGCTCAGATTCACGATGCTCAGGTTGAAGCATTGAAAGCAGAGAACATCAGAGCTGAATCCTTACGAGGATCGAGGCAGCGCCTGGAACAAAAGGAAGACGGTGCCTACTATGTTAACGGACGCATCTGGGTTCCACTGTATGGAGACCTACGCGAGCTTGTGATGGATGAAGCACATAAGTCTCGTTATTCGGTACATCCTGGTTCGGATAAAATGTACCACGACCTCAAGACTACGTATTGATGGCCTGGCATGAAAGCCCCCATAGCAACCTACGTCAGTAAGTGCTTGACTTGTGCGAGAGTCAAGACTGAATATCAGAAACCATCAGGCCTACTTCAACAACCAGAGATCCCTAAATGGAAATGGGGGCAAATTTCCATGGATTTCATTACCGGCCTGCCTAGATCTCAACACGGAAACGACACCATTTGGGTGATCGTAGATCGACTGACCAAGTCTGCACATTTTCTGGCTATCAAAGAAACGGATAAGTTTTCTACTCTTGCATACATTTACCTAAAGGAAGTGGTATCAAGGCACGGAGTGCCAACCTTCATCAATTCTGATCGTGGCGCGCATTTTACTTCTGAACTGTGGCAAGCAATGCACAAGTCCTTTGGCTCATGTTTAGATATGAGCACCGCTTATCACCCACAGACGGATGGGCAATCTGAACGCACCATCCAAACCCTTGAAGACATGCTTAGGGCATGCGTAATCGATTTTGGTAATGGCTGGGAAAAGCAACTCCCGCTAGTGGAGTTCTCATATAACAACAGCTACCACACCAGCATCCAGGCTGCTCCGTTCGAGGCATTGTACGGACGCCAATGCCGATCACCTCTCTGTTGGGCAGAAGTTGGTGACAGCCAAATCACTGGCCCAGAACTTATGGTAGATACCACCGAGAGAATTGCTCAGATACGACAGCGAATGGCGGCAGCTCGTGACCGTCAGAAAAGCTATGCTGATAAGGGAAGAAAACCACTCGAGCTCCAGGTTGGGGATCGAGTGCTACTCAAAGTCTCACCTTGGAAAGGTGTAGTCCGCTTTGGCAAATGAGGCAAACTCAATCCGCGTTATGTCGGACCATTCGAAGTCACCGAGAAAATTGGCAAAGTCGCTTACAGGTTGGATCTACCTGAAGAACTCAGCGGAGTTCACAACGTATTCCACGTGTCAAATCTGAAGAAGTGTCTGTCAGATGAGACCCTCATAGTTCCTCTTAAGGAACTCACTATCGACGACCAGCTGCGATTCGTCGAGGAACCAGTAGAGATTACGGATCGAGATGTTAAGATCCTCAAGCATACCAGGATACCTCTGGTCCGAGTTCGTTGGAATGCTCGTCGTGGCCCAGAGTATACCTAGGAACGAGAAGACCAAACGAAACTCAAGTATCCCCAACTGTTTAAGAAAAACGCAATCACTACTGAGGCTGAAGCTACTGCAGAATTTCGGGACGAAATTCCAAATCAACGGGGGGATGATGTGACACCCCAGGAAAATCAGGAAAACACCGCAACTTAACTAGCTTCCTCAGTAACCACGCGCTAAATTTCGGGACGAAATTCTCTTAACATGGGGAGAATGTGACAACCCTCAAATTTACATGTATCCGTACAATTTATTAAATGATAATTAAAGTACTTGATGACGGTGTGGAATTATTTAACTGCTCTCTGATGACTGTGTTATACTTACATGTGCGTAGTAGCATACTAGTAGTATGCAGAAAACCTGACTAAATGGTCCTGAATATTTTCTTATATGTTAGGAATTTATTTCGTTACAAAAATATATAAATAAGACACTTTACGGTACAATTAAACACTTTAACGGAACAGTATCCGACCGAACAACCGGACATTACCCGGGACACCAAATATTTGTCAAACACGTTATTTTATTATTCATGGCTTGTCATGATCCCCGTATGCCATAACACCCGCTAGAAATCAATTCACCACATTACTTACATTCTAACTTAACCTTTACCACTTTAGTTACATTTTGACCTCATACCCCCCCCCCCCCAACGATTTTAGTCCCTTGTGGACCCACCAAATGATTTGCACCATGCCTTCTTGATTTATCTAATATTATATTAGATAGGTTTCTTACTTATCTTTCCATATAATTTGTAGAATGATGAGATAAGTATGGGACTAGATTACTCACATCTTTTCATCAAGATCACATTCTCAATTCACTTCTCTCTCCCTCTTATCTCGGCTGCCCCAAACCGAAATCACCACCCTCACTTAAACATCTCCATCTTCTTCACATTATGTGCCATTCAAAGCTTCAAGGTTGAATCAATGGAGGTTGCATCTTGAAGGACTCTCAAAGGAGCTTGTTCTAGTCTTTTTCACCATCATATTCTCAATAGATTCTACCCTAGCTATAAGCTAGTAGTAAGCTCTTGTTTAACCCTTGATCATCTTATTTTTATGGCTAATATTTGTAGAATGATGCGTATTTCACAAGAACACTAAAAAGGGTTTAACCAAGAAGATGAAGCATGATGTATTTGTGTTAGTATGAAGTTGTTTTGATATGTACGGAGTATTTGCTGATTTACTTGTTGATATTGATGTGTGATATTGTTACGATCACTAAATATGATTAACGGGATCAACCGAACACAAACTAGTAAGCTAGAGACTAAAAAAAAAAAACAGAAACTGTCCAAGCTTTACAGCCCACTTCAGTTGGCTGTAACAGGACCATAACTTAACGAAAAATGTATTTTCTGAAGCCTAGATTTATGTGTTATAAAATACGGTTCTAATGGCACCATAATCGTAATTTTTGGACTTCGTTTACTATTTTTAAAGTATTAATTTGTAACAGCAACTTAAGCTGAATTTTGACAGCAATAAATGGGTGTCATACTTTCAGTCATAACCTGAATTTTGTGATGAATCGGACCATGAAATTTGTACAGTAGATGAAAACCGATGCATTTGTAATTACCCCACTGGAATTTCGTAAATCGGACACTCGATGAATTTTTAATAAATTGTTCCGTGGACTTTGGCCAGAAATACATAAATCTGAGTTCAGTCCGGAATATGAATTTTTATAAAATATTGATAATGAACTGGACCCCGATATTTTTATGCAATAAAAAATGGAACGTTTAAGACATCCTGTAAAAATTTGGGAATTTTTGGAATAATTTAACTATTTTATTGAAATGTCCGAAAACAGCCGGTTTTGAGTATAAATGCTGAAATGACATAAGTTGTGACTCGCGTGTCTAAATGTCGAGTATGCTATCCGTGAATGATCTAACATGTTATATATGTTATGTGCATTATCGTATGTTTGATTTTGAGTGGGGAATGGATGGGAAACTTAGATGGGCATAAACCGTTAAAGTGATGCATGTTGTGTGATAGATACGTGTAGGAACTTTGTATTCTATTTGAAAATCACTAAATGACTAACTGGTAATTATATTAGGACGTGATTGACCGACCTTGACTGTTAGCTACTTTTGAGAGTCAAACCGAGCAACCGAGGTGAGTTCATACTCTTAAGGAATGGGATTCCCGGTGGGTTGGGAATGGGATTGAAGAACTACTCGTACTATCATTACTATTAAACTACTTTTCACCGTCCTCGGATTGAAGGGCACGTACGTAAAGCCTACGTACACTCACACTCGCTACGGTCCTTGGATCAAGAAGGACACGTACAAACACGACTAGTCGACAAATGGGAAGCCCCCACTAATCTTCGCACACATGTTTGGGAAACCGCGATACGGCCACTAATCATTGCACACATGTTTTGGAAACCGCGATCCGGCCATTAATCATCGCAAACATGTTTGGGAAACCGCGATACAGATAAATAAGATACTTGGTTTACAAAATAAACAAATGATTCATGAACACTATAACTAAACAACCAACTGTGAATTCACTCAACTTTGTTGTTGACTCGCTGTTACATGCCTTGCAGGTCGTTAGGTATCTATGGAGCTTGCATCGGAGTGGGAAGAGTCGTTGTGGGACATGGACAGCTGTGTACCATGCTAAACATTTGAAACGTTTAAACTTATGATTTGGTTTTAAACTTTATGCTTCCGCTTGTAACTTAAACTATGTTTTGTTTAGACACCAATTGTATTGTGTTGGATTTTACAAACTACTTACATGCTTGTTCAATATGATTGGTGGCTTGATCCTGGTCACGTCACGCCTCCAACCGGTGGTACTCCGCATGGTGGATTTTGGGGGTGTGACAATTATACCCAGTCCGCACGAACTGACAAGCTCCAGCTCGTGCGACCTGACCTTCCAGGTCGTGCGAATTGCCTAACATACAAACATAACTTTACATTTAAACCTATTACATATAATTGACACGACATAGACTGATGACGTAGGCGATAGACATTATGCATCAACAAACTCCCCCTTGGATATTGCCGCAGTCTTCTGTCACACCCCCAAAATCCACACACGGAGTACCACCGCTTGGAGGCGTGACATGACCAGGATCAAGCCACCAATCATATTGAACATAAGTATGTATCAAAAGTCATTCATCAATACGATAGGTGTTTACAAAACCAAATATAAACAAGTGTGTAGCGGAAGCATTACTGTAAAACCCATCATAAGTTTAAGTACAAAAAGTTATAATGTTTGACAACACATTCACGATCCATGTCCACAACGACTGTGCCTCCCGTGCAAGCTCCAAAAGTACCTATGGTCCTGCAAGGCATGTAACAGAGAGTCAACAACTAGTTGAGCGAGTTCACAGTTGGTTATTTAGTTATAATGTTCATTTCGTAAATCGTATGTTCGATTAGTAATCATGTATCGTATGTAATCATGTATCGTATGTAATAGCATCGCGGCCCTCAAGGCATGTTTGCGAAGTTTAGTGGGGGTTTCCCATGTTTTATAGACTAGTTATATTTGTATCGCGGCCCTCCAGGCATGTTTGCGAAGATTAAAGTATAGTTCACGGCCATTACAGGCATGTTTGCGAAGATCGTTCTAGTATAGTTCGCGGCCATTCCAGGCATGTTTGCGAAGATCGTTCTAGTATAGTTAAGGTTGTTGTCCTACCCAAGGAGGACGAACGTACGTATTCTACCCAAGGAGAATACGCAGGATTAATATTGGCATCCTACCCATGGAGGATGGCGGTACATATCCTACCCAAGGAGGATATGTAGGTTCCGTTTAATTTCTTTAACCCATTCCCAACCACCGGGAATCCCATGCCTTAGAAAGTGTGTGAACTTACCTGAGTTTGCTCGGTATGCTAAGTATGTGCTCAAAGTAAGTCAATCACGTCCTAAAGTACGCACGTATAGAATAATCAGTTGGTGTTCAAGTTGCTCACGTATAAGCAGGTAGCACGTAATCACAATCATACAAGTCATGTCTAACGTCTAACAGCAGTTAAATATTCCAGTTAACACTTAACAGAATCCATTCAAGTTACAGCACAGCTCGACGAAACACATATACGGCGAAACACATATATTGGCGAAACAAGATATTGACGAAACACATTCTGTTTCGTCGAGGTGTCCCCTGGCGAAACAGAACTTCTGATTCGTCGACTACTCTTGGCGAAACACATTCTGTTTCGCCGAGAGTTCTGTTTCGTCGGACGTCAGTTTCGCAGACAACAGATGCAGCAGTTACGAATATACACAGAACCCTAATCATGCTAGCAGCCGTTATCAGTATCAGAAATCATATGAAGGTCAATGTGCAGAACGAATCATCACAACTCAATCATCCAAGAATCATTGTCTAGCATAAACCCTAGTTTTTGTGTATAACATATAAATTTAACATCCAACAATCATATCATTGAACCCTATCAAGATGCTAACTTGAATTCAGAATCAAATCATATTAACAACATTCAGAACCGAGCATTCGATCATATTCAGTTTCGCATAGAATTACGCATCCGATTAACCATGTATATCGCAATCAAGAACATCATACACATATACTCCTATATAGTCCAGAAATCAAGCATATACACAAACATGAATCGAGCTATTACAGAAATATTAAACCGATTAACGAACACACACTAACCGGAATAAGAGAAATACGAATCGATCGCTAAGATATCTTCGGGAACCTCCAACTGCCGTCGCACAGGAGGGAAAGGGGCTCTAGGGTTTTGGTTGTTTGATAGCAGATGTAAAAACTGATGTTGTTTCACGTTTTAAACTCAAAATAGCGTGTTGGGCCCGAACTGGGCTTCGGTGAAACTGGGCTCGGCGAAACAGACTTCTGTTTCGTCGAGATGCTTTTGGCGAAACAGCCTGTTTCGTCGAGATTGGTTATGGCGAAACACACTTGTGTTTCGTCGGGTTCTTTTATAAGTTAAGCAGTTTACGTTTCTCGACAGGTTCCATGTTATACAATCAAACACATAATCATGTAAACACAATACGTTTATTATAACACGAAGTGTACAGTTACAAGTCAGACAAGTCAAACTACTAAACAGTCAAAGTCAACGTGCATTAAATGCAAATAAAGAATGTTGGAATTTCGAGTTGTCACATTATCCCTAACTTGGAAGAAATTTCGTCCCGAAATTTAGCATGCAGTTACTGAGGAAGCTAATAGTGTGACGTTGTTTACCTGTTTCGTATCGCGGCTCCCCGAGCATGTATGCGAAGATTACTGGTTTTCCTGGGGTGTCACATTATCCCCCCCCCCCCGTTGATTTGGAATTTCGTCCCGAAATTCTGCAATAGTAGCTTCAGCCTCAGTAGTAGTTGCATTGGTTCCGAATAACTGGGGATATTTGAGTTCCATTTGATCTTCTCGTTCCCAGGTATACTCTGGGCCACGACGGGAGTTCCAACGAACTCGTACAAGAGGGATTCTCGTGTTCTTGAGGACCTTAACATCCCGGTCCGTGATTTCAACAGGTTCCTTGACGAAGTGCAACCGCTCGTCGATAGTGAGTTCCTTTAAGGGAACTATGTGGGTCTCATCTGACATACACTTCTTCAGATTCGACACGTGAAAGATATTGTGAACTGCACTGAGTTCAGCTGGTAAGTTCAGTCTGTAGGCCACTTTGCCTATTTTCTCAATGACTTCAAATGGTCCAACGTATCGTGGGTTTAGTTTACCGTGTTTGCCAAAACGAACCACACCCTTCCAGGGTGAAACTTTGAGTAGTGCTCGATCCCCAACTTGGAATTCGAGTAGTTTCCTGTCTTTATCGGCGTGTGCTTTCTGACGGTCGCGTGCTGCCGCCATGCGTTGTCGTATTTGTGCAATCTTTTCTGTAGTATCAACTACCATTTCTGGACCTGTGATTTGACTTTCTCCCACCTCTGCCCAACAGAGAGGTGACTGGCACTTACGCCCGTACAGTGCCTCGAATGGTGCAGCTTAAATGCTGGTGTGGTAGCTGTCGTTGTAAGAAAATTCCACAAGTGGCAGATGTTTTTTTTTTTTTTTTTTTTTTTTTTTTTTTTCCAACCATTGCCAAATTCAATTACGCACGCCCGAAGCATGTCTTCTAGAGTTTGAATAGTACGCTCAGACTGCCCATCCGTCTGAGGATGATAAGCTGTGCTCATGTCTAATCGAGAGCCAAAAGATTTTGTGCATTGCTTGCCACAGTTCTGAAGTAAAGCGTGCATCACGATCAGAGATGATAGAGGTTGGCACCCCGTGCCTTGAAACCATTTCTTTTAAGTAGATGTCTGCTAGGGTAGAGAACTTGTCTGTTTCCTTAATAGCCAGGAAGTGAGCAGACTTTGTGAGTCGATCCACGATCACCCAAATAGTATCATTTCCGTGTTGAGATCTAGGTAAGCCTGTAACAAAATCCATGGAAATTTGTTCCCATTTCCATTGTGGTATCTCAGGTTGTTGAAGTGGTCCTGACGGTTTCAGATATTCTGCCTTGACTCTCGCACAAGTCAAGCATTTGCTAACGTATGTGGCTATGTGGGCCTTCATGCTAGGCCACCAGTATGTAGTTTTGATATCGTGGTACATTTTATCCGAACCTGGATGTACCGAGTAGCAAGACTTATGAGCTTCATCCATTACAAGCTCGCGTAAGTTGCCATAGAGTGGGACCCAGATGCGTCCTGTTACATAGGAGGCTCCGTTTGCCTTTTGTTCTAATCTCTGCCTTGAGTCGCGTAGGGCTTCAGCCCTAACGTTTTCTGGTTTCAATGCTTCTACCTGAGCATCTCGTATTTGTGAAGGAAGACTAGACTGAATGGTGAGTTGCAACGCTCGTACACGCCTAGGTGTAGTATCCTTTCGATTGAGGGCGTCGGCCACCACATTGGCTTTGCCCGGATGGTACTTTATGGCACACTCATAATCGTTCAGCAGCTCGACCCATCTACGTTGTCGCATGATCAACTCTTTCTGCTTGAAAATATGTTCGAGACTCCTGTGATTGGTGTAGATGGTGCCCTTAGTGCCATACAGGTAGTGTCGCCATATCTTGAGCGCAAAAACAACGGCTCCCTGCTCTAAATCATGAGTAGTGTAATTCCGTTCGTGAATCTTAAGTTGGCGCGAAGCATAAGCAATGACTTTATCCCGTTGCATCAACACACATCCAAGACCTTGGATGGATGCGTCGCAGTAAACTACAAAATCGTCCGTGCCTTCAGGCAATGAGAGGATAGGTGCGCTACAAAGTCTATCCTTTAAGTGCTGAAACGCTGTTTCCTGTGTATTACCCCAACGGTAAGCAACACCTTTCTGTGTCAGTAGTGTAAGCGGCTGAGCAATCTTCGAGAAGTCTTTGATGAATCGTCTGTAATAACCTGCCAAACCCAAGAATTGGCATATTTCTGTCGGTGTGCGAGGTGCAGGCCAGTTCTTGATCGTATCTACCTTGGATGGATCGACATGAATCCCATCCTTGTTTACCACATGGCCTAGAAAGTGGACTTCACGAAGCCAGAAGTCGCATTTCGAAAATTTAGCGTACAGTTGTTCCGTTCGAAGGAGTTCCAAAATAAGTCGTAAGTGCTGCTCGTGTTCCTCCTGACTCTTCGAATAGATCAGGATGTC